>JARQOD010004497.1:0-54445 GCA_033576555.1 Oophaga sylvatica
ATAAACGCAAGGTATATCGAATAAATTTTACCACTAACATGAAGTACAATATGTCACGAGAAAACAGTCTCAGAATCGCAAAGATCCGTTGAAGCGTTCCAGAGTTATAACCTCATAAAGAGACAGTGGTCAGAATTGTAAAAATTGGCCCGGTCATTAACGTGCAAACCACCCTTGGGGGTGAAGGGGTTAAAAAGTAACAAAACTTTTATTTTTATTTCTTTCATTTTATAAACTGCAAATGTTACAGTATTTGGATATATTTTTAAAAGAGTCAAATACTTTGTTTTGCTGCCTTCATGCAGAAAATAGATGCAGAAGTGTTCTTAGCCAAGTGGATAGATATACACGGCTCAAAAAAAAAAGGAATACTGAAATAACACATCCTAGACCTGAATGAATTAAATATTCTCATTGAATACTTTGTTCTGTACAAAGTTGAATGTGCTGACAACAAAATCACACAAAAATCATCAATGGAAATCAAATTTATTAACCAATTTAGGCCGGGATTTAGAGCCACCCACAAAATTAAAGTGGAATGTAATGTCCTTAAAACAAGTCAAAATGATGCTCAGTATTGTGTGTGGCCTCCACGTGCCTGTATGACCTCCCTACAATGCCTGGGCATGCTCCTGATGAGGCGGCGGATGGTCTCCTGAGGGATGTCCTCCCAGACCTGGACTAAAAAATCTGCTAACTCCTGGACAGTCTGTAGTGCAACATGACATTGGTGGATGGAGTGAGACATGATGTCCCAGATGTGCTCAATTGGATTCAGGTCTGGGGAATGGACGGGCCAGTCCATAGCTTCAATGCCTTCATCTTGCAGGAACTGCTGACACACTCCAGCCACGAGTTCTGGCATTGTCCTGCATTAGGAGGAACCCAGGGCCAACCGCACCAGTATATGGTCTCACAGGGGGTCTGAGGATCTCATCTCGGTACTTAATGGCAGTCAGGCTACCTCTGGCGAGCACATGGAGGGCTGTGCGGCCCTCCAAAGAAATGCCACCCCACACCATTACTGACCCACTGCCAAACCGGTCATGCTGAAGGATGCTGCAGGCAGCAGATCACTCTCCACGGCGTCTCCAGACTCTGTCACGTCTGTCACATGTGCTGAGTGTGAACCTGCTTTCATCTGTGAAGAGCACAGGGCGCCAGTGTTGAATTTGCCAATTCTGGTGTTCTGTGGCAAATGCCAAGCGTCCTGCACGGTGTTGGGCTGTGAGCACAACCCCCAACTGTGGACGTCGGGCACTCAGACCATCCTCATGGAGTTGGTTTCTAACTGTTTGTGCAGACCCGTGCACATTTGTGGCCTGCTGGAGGTCATTTTGCAGGGCTCTGGCAGTGCTCCTCCTGTTCCTCCTTGCACAAAGGTGGAGGTAGTGGTCCTGCTGCTAGGTTGTTGCCCTCCTAAGGCCCCCTCCACGTCTCCTGGTGTACTAGCCTGTCTCCTGGTAGTGCCTCCAGCCTCTGGACACTACGCTGACAGACACAGCAAACCTTCTTGCCACAGCTCGCATTGATGTGCCATCTTGGATGAGCTGCACTACCTGAGCCACTTGTGTGGGTTTGTAGAGTCCGTCTCATGCTGCCACGAGTGTGATAGCACAACCAACATTCAAAAGTGACCAAAACATCAGCCAGAAAACATTGGTACTGAGATGTGGTCTGTGGTCCCCACCTGCAGAACCACTCCTTTATTGAGGGTGTTTTGATAATTGCCAACAATTTCCATCCGTTGCCTATTCCATTTGCACAACAGCATGTGAAATTGATGGTCAATCCGTGTTACTTCCTAAGTGGACAGTTTGATTTCACAGAAGTTTGATTAGTTGGAGTTATATTCTGTTATTTAAGTGTTCCCTTTATTTTTTGAGCAGTGTATAAAGCTATGTGTGGGGGGGGAGCAGTGTGTGACCCCAGGGACAAGCGTGACTGTAGCATGTTCTCTTCTGCACAGGGATGCATAGAGGAGAATGCTCTGCAGCCACAGAGAGTCCTGTACAGACCCGGCTGCAGCACGTCACTCACTGTGACTGCCATGTTCTATCAGAGCGTGCCCACCATGGGAACTCTGCTACCCCCGCACCCATAGCTATGGTGTAAGGATCTAAGCACTTGGGCCCAAAAATCATGATTTATTTTCTGCATTAAGGCTGTAAAATCAAGTAATTAACTTTATCACAAAATGTATCAAAATGACATTTCTAGTTTAAAAAATAAAAAAAGAAAAGTTTAGTTACTCTTCCAGCACTGTTATTGTTGTGTTACTCATTGATCGCTTATTGTGTTCCACTTTGGCAGAATACGGTGGATTATTTGTCCATTATACTTTGGTATTATTCGAGCACAATGCTGCGTTTTTATTGATTATTATATTGTGTTTTGTTCCAGAACTATATGGTGGAATTATTTGGACATTATACGGTGGTATTGTTTGGTGGGATTTAATGAGCATAATATGGCGAGGCGATGGGGGCTTAAACAGAATAATCAGCCACCTATTCTTGATGTAAAGTCCATTGATCAGTCTGTGGTGGGAATGGTCATAGTAATTCAGGGAATGGTGCTATGTAAAAATCATCCCAACTTTGTAAGCAGACCAAGCATTGGATTGTCCTTGTGTCAGGGTCTCCTGGGGACACAATGGTCGCCAATATCCTGTCAGACATAGGTCTGCACATCATGTAGCACATGCCGGCACTAAGAATCTGCTGCAATAACTGCTCACGTACGGTACAGCTCATCTCACCGCGGCTCCATCATATCTGCCTGCAGAAATGGACCAGAGCCAAGATCATTTTTATTAATTGAGCTCAGTTGGCGCCTTCAAGATAAAGCACATTTCTGAAAAACATTAAGCATTTTGATTCTGGCGTAACCTGTCGTATTAGGAAATTGTTTTATGGCGCACAATAAAATTGAAAACTATAATAACGTTCTCAGGAAACACGGGATTCACTTATGTTTATGTGCTGAAGTTAAGACAGCTAAAGGCAAATTAATAAAGGGGGTAAAGTATATGAATAACTCAGGAGAATAAAGGAGTATGTGCTATAGATATTAGGGATATATAAGGGCTGCCCAGCTCCAAGCTACCCCCGTCATTGGTGGTGTACATTTATCTACTTCATAATAGCTGCCCCATGACTGTTGCGACCACGCACCACAATTGTGGATACCAAGGCTATGGGGTACTCGGAGCCGAGCCCATGGAAATCTATGGGAGCTGTCACTGGTAGCGGTGGCTCGGTCCGTGGCCCTGGCGGTCGTGCAATGGGGGATATTTACAGGGGATTATTAGGATAGGTAGTTCGTGACGCCACCTGTGGTTTCTGGTAATTGTACCAGCGCTGCTATGAGGACTTTCACAGGGGATGTTAGGGGGCAGCTTGGTAATAAGTCTCCCACAGGTGAGACGGGTCCCTGGAAGTCTATGGTGGTGATGATGCAGGGTGTAGTAATAATTCAGTCACACACAAGGTAGCTCCTTTTCATACCTTTTACTGATGATGGTTCAAGCAGATCCCGGGAAGCTGGTCGGGGTGGAGAGTGCACATTCCGGTAACAGCTGAGCAGGTTAGAGGCCTCCTTTACTCCATATACATGTGAATCCAACTTGCCTGAAGCGAAGTTAATTCTGAATCCCCAGCTTTCTCTATAGCTGTACTGCCCGGCCAATATTGTGGTGGAGCCTTCTAAGTGATGAAACTAAGTCCTTACTTTTGCTTGGCCTAGCTCAAAGTCCCTGTTCCACCTGACTCCGGTTACGTATTGACACTTTGGGCTGCTCTCTGCGACCTGTAGTCCAGATGCCTCTGGTTTTCTTGTTACTATGCCTGAAACAATAGCAACGCTTCGGTCCCCAGTGACCGGTGATTTAGTGCAGGTAATCCAATACCTAAGGCACTGCTCTGTCTTCTCCACTGTGCCCTTCGCCCTGCTTTCCGCTCTTAACATAAGCACTGCTGCATAGAAGTCGAATCACAGATTCCCTGTTTGGGCTCGCTGAGCAGCTCTCAGTATTCTCCTAGTCCAGGACCTCTGTCGACTGAACTTCACTGTCCTGGACAGGCGGCTGAAGTCTCTGCTCTGAACTCAGCAGGAAACCAATCTGACTGACTCACTGTCCTAAGACAGGAAGGTGACTCCTCTGTCCGAAGACAGGAAACAAACTCCACTATGATGACACCCACCAAACTTATATACCCCTATGGGTGTGTCTAAAGAGTGTGAGTGACATGAGTGAATGCATATCAAGCTTTGGCTGTTACCATCCAGTGCACTTTCCTGGATTTTCATGTGTGCCTGCGAAGCTGGGCTACACATCCCCCCTTGGTAAAACACAGCACTCCCGGGCTGTAAAAGACAAAAAGAACATTTTGTTTTGCATTAACAATAAACATTATAACTCTTCCCATCCGGGAGGTACGACTTCTTTAACGTTACAATATGTACAGTAAGAATACAAAAGTATCAAATATCAAAATATCAAACATGTTCATATATACAAGATACTTGTGGAGGACCCGCACCAAAAACCTCCCACGTGGGTCCTGGGTGGGCTGCAGGACTTCTGACTGAAGACCTCACTCTAGGCCCACCATACGGGTTTTTCTTCAGAGGTAGATTGTAGTAGTGGTTTTATGTAAAACCAAAATAATGCACCGAAGCGCAACTATTTACAGGATAAGTTCTGGGCTGGCACAGTCCTCAGCCTCTCAGTCCATGGCATGGTTAATGAAAGACACATATTGGTAACTTCTGAAACTCACATTATACTTCAAAATTCTTAAACTCTCTTTACCCAGCCAGGGTATTTTATGCAAAACTATGCAAAATAGGTAAACATCATTTTTCTTATCTTTTCTTTCTGGTACCCAGCCGGGTATTCTACTCCATATATCAAACTTCAATAGACAATAATAAAGTGCAATTGGCAAGTTATGTAAACATTACATACATTTCAAGTGCAATTATGCGAACTTTCTTTTCAACTTTATACACTATTGTATGCGGTAGACCCCTGTCTGGATCCTACCGGTCTTCACTTTTGTTGACTTCAACTACATCTTCCACCCCGGGGGCTGGAACAATGCGATGCTCTTTAGAGTGCATGACAAACAGGTCGTGACCTGCTATCAGGGTCTGGGTCGCTACAGTCCTTGTGCGAACCGCTAGGGGCACTCCGGGTGCTTCCTCCTTGTGAGACGCCGATTGCGTCGCTACAGGTGCCACAACATTTTGCGATACTAACTTGGTCGCAGTTTGCGGTTTAGGCGGCAGCGCTGGCTGAGACTTGGTTTTTGTTGAGTAAGCATGAGGCGATGCCGATTGCGACATAGATTGCGATGGGCCTGCAGGGGGCGATGCCGATGCACAATGCTGGTGTGATGCAGAGCAGGAAGCAGGTGTGCACAATGGCTCAGTTGGGGACGCACTAACCTGCTGCTGTCGCTGCTCCATCACAGACGGCTGGGTTTCCTCCGGTGTCCCTACCGGGGATCTGTAATCTGCTGCGGCCTCCTGGCCTAGCTGGTACTCCGGAACAGGCAGGACCTCCTCAGCCTCCTTCTCCTCCACCTCCGCATCGGTGGGATCAGGTACAGCACTTTTGGTGGCAGCCTCCGGTTTTCCTTCAGCCTTCCTCAGCAGGGAACTTGGGAATTCAGGAGACGGCATTATGCTTGTGGGAGAGAGCACTGCGTCCCACAGCAGCCGCTGTATCTGGGCACGCCAGCGTCTCTCTGTCTCCTGCAAGTCTGCATGACGCTGGATTAATCTTCTGAGCACTGCATTCTCCCTCTGCAGCTCCAGCATGGTTTGCTGAAGCTTCTGTAGTAGGGATGGCTCTGGTTCAAACAACAGCTTCTCCGGGGAGCAGGGCCTGCGCTCCACTGCTCCACTGCATAGCTGCTCTTGTCCTTCTGCCACCTCATCCCAGGTCCCACTGTGGTATCCAACAGGAACATTCTGGTCCTTTCCGTGGAGGCGGGGTTTGCGTCTCCTCCTCTTCGCATAGAGGATGAAGAGGAGGCGTATCTCTTTTGCAGTGGGGCTGGATCGCACATTGTAGTAGGCCTTGGAGAGGGCGGCCATAACTTTTCGCGCTTCAGGGGGGTACACGCCCACGAAGGTACGCCCACCTTCTTCACCAGCGCCTCAGGGCGCCAACTTGGCGGCAAAATGGCGGTATTTTGGCGCCAATAGTGACATTCAGCAAACAGTTCAATTTAGGCACACAGGGCTTACGATCTTGTAAGTTTCGTATCCTGTTCGTGACGCCAAATATTAGTTGTTGCGACCACGCACCACAATTGTGGATACCAAGGCTATGGGGTACTCGGAGCCGAGCCCATGGAAATCTATGGGAGCTGTCACTGGTAGCGGTGGCTCGGTCCGTGGCCCTGGCGGTCGTGCAATGGGGGATATTTACAGGGGATTATTAGGATAGGTAGTTCGTGACGCCACCTGTGGTTTCTGGTAATTGTACCAGCGCTGCTATGAGGACTTTCACAGGGGATGTTAGGGGGCAGCTTGGTAATAAGTCTCCCACAGGTGAGACGGGTCCCTGGAAGTCTATGGTGGTGATGATGCAGGGTGTAGTAATAATTCAGTCACACACAAGGTAGCTCCTTTTCATACCTTTTACTGATGATGGTTCAAGCAGATCCCGGGAAGCTGGTCGGGGTGGAGAGTGCACATTCCGGTAACAGCTGAGCAGGTTAGAGGCCTCCTTTACTCCATATACATGTGAATCCAACTTGCCTGAAGCGAAGTTAATTCTGAATCCCCAGCTTTCTCTATAGCTGTACTGCCCGGCCAATATTGTGGTGGAGCCTTCTAAGTGATGAAACTAAGTCCTTACTTTTGCTTGGCCTAGCTCAAAGTCCCTGTTCCACCTGACTCCGGTTACGTATTGACACTTTGGGCTGCTCTCTGCGACCTGTAGTCCAGATGCCTCTGGTTTTCTTGTTACTATGCCTGAAACAATAGCAACGCTTCGGTCCCCAGTGACCGGTGATTTAGTGCAGGTAATCCAATACCTAAGGCACTGCTCTGTCTTCTCCACTGTGCCCTTCGCCCTGCTTTCCGCTCTTAACATAAGCACTGCTGCATAGAAGTCGAATCACAGATTCCCTGTTTGGGCTCGCTGAGCAGCTCTCAGTATTCTCCTAGTCCAGGACCTCTGTCGACTGAACTTCACTGTCCTGGGACAGGCGGCTGAAGTCTCTGCTCTGAACTCAGCAGGAAACCAATCTGACTGACTCACTGTCCTAAGACAGGAAGGTGACTCCTCTGTCCGAAGACAGGAAACAAACTCCACTATGATGACACCCACCAAACTTATATACCCCTATGGGTGTGTCTAAAGAGTGTGAGTGACATGAGTGAATGCATATCAAGCTTTGGCTGTTACCATCCAGTGCACTTTCCTGGATTTTCATGTTTTCATGTGTGCCTGCGAAGCTGGGCTACACATGACCAACTCTGGTTGTCGGGTAGGGTGGGCAAGTCCCAGGACAATCACTAATTATCCCACTTCATATCATCCAATCAATCCTCTGTGAGCTTGAGCTATCGCCAGTATTACTGTAGGTCAGGATGTGTTCTCAGCCTAATAATGCTACTATTGACCACCTTGTGAAGTGAAGCCACAGGTCAGGGTGAGCAACACAGACCGAAGGCTATGACGAAGTAGGCAGGACTTCCCAAATGGCATCTGGCACAACGAGGTTCAGGATAGCAGGCAGACAAGTGGAAAAGGAAACACCAGAAGATCCAGAGTCAGGAGTGACACACAGGAACAGAAGACATATACTGCATTCAGGACTCAAAGCAGTGTTAGTAGTGTGAACAATTCCAGAGAAGAGTTTGTTATACTTACAGCAGATAAAGGGTCAATCAGCACACAAATAGCTGCAGACAGCAATGGTGAACAGGCAAACTAGATCATAGAGACGAATCACTTTGATTCAGCAGCGTTGTAGTGTGAACAAGTCCAGAGTGGAGTTTGTTCTGCTTACACCAAATGAAGAATTAGTTGCAGGTCTGAGCCAGGAAATAAATGCAGATTGTACAAATAAGCAAGAATTTTCTGAAATGATTGCCAGCAGAGAGAATTAGGGAGGTTGACTGCAAAAAAGAAGGTTAATAAACAAAAAGTGCCTTATTAATGAGACACACATTAGTGTTGGCCTTGTGGGATGATGTCACTGGAGTTTACCAGGCAACATGTGAAACCTGACATGGAGCACAGCACAGGTCAGCGGCCGGAGAGGAAGGGAGCAGAGCCCAGAAATGGACAGCTGCATAACACTAACAGTAAGCACGGATACTAAAGAAGAGCAAAGGATGAAAAGCAAAACCTACCAGAAAGTTGTAGAACGTTTATCCAACAGGATTAAGTATTAGATACATAGTACTGGACGAGCGGCTAGGGAGTGTTCAGTTGTGCTTCATTGTAAAGAGCTGCTGGAAATCTCAGGAAGGTCGCCCAAAATTATATTGTGCCAAACCCCAATTTGATGCAAAGCCTTGTATACACCCTTGACATCACCGTACAAGGGGTGCATTACACATTCTTCCCAAATATCTTCCTTCCTATCTTGGTCATATCTATTTATGTATAGACCAGATTCAGAGATCAAGTGAAGTGAGCTTTATTCAGCCCATGTGCACAACATCTGCCTCACTTTCTATCTGGATTTGGTGAGCTGCCAATTCTTCTGGAAAATAGTTATAAAGATATTCATGGTGGAGTCTCAAGAGGCCCTGCGCCCAGTGCGAGCTTCGATGTTTGGTATTCCTGCTTCATTTTCCTTGGTTTTTGTTTCATCAATTGCTCTATCTATGGAATGTATCTATCTCTTTCTATCTATCTATCTATCTATCTATCTATCTATCTATCTATCTATCTATCTATCTATCTATAATCCCTCTATCTATCTATCTATCTATCTATCTATAAATATATTATCTATCTATCTATGGAATGTATCTATCTATAAATCTATTATCTATCTATCTTTATACCTAATGTATCCATCCATCCATATAACTTTTAGGCTAAGTTCACACGTTGCGGAATTGCCGCGGAAATTTCCGCGGCAATCCCGCACTTCTCCCGCAGGAAATACGCACTTTTTTTATGCTGATTCCCGCCAGAATAATAGCGTTTTGCAAGCGTAATTAGCTTGCAGAATGCTAGCGTTTTCCTAGCGATCTGTAGCATCGCTTGGAAAACTGATTGACAGGTTGGTCACACGAGTCACACATAGTGTTTGACACGTGTGACCAACTTTTTACTATTGATGCCGCCTATGTCGCATCAATAGTAAAAAGATCTAATGTAAAAATAATAAAAAAAATAATAAATAATGATATTCTCACCTTCCGGCGGCCCCCGCAGCCTTCCCGCGGCCCCCGCAGCCTTCCCGCCTTCAGCGACGCTCCCGGCAACTCCGGTCCCAAGGATGCTTTGCGACAAATCACACCGATGACGTAGCATCTCGCGAGACCGCTATGCCATCTGGGTGATTCTCGCAAAGGACTCTTGGGACCGGAAGTTGCCGGGAGCGTCGCTGAAGGCGGGAAGGCTGCGGGGGCCGCGGGAAGGCTGCGGGGGCCGCCAGAAGGTGAGAATATCATTATTTTTATTTTAATTATTGTTTTACCAGGGATATGGTACCCAGGGCCTGGAGGAGAGTCTCCTCTCCTCCAGACCCTGGGTACCACCGCACATGAACCGCTTACATTCCGCAAAATTAATGAACATGTTGCTATTTTTTCCGCAAAGCGTTTTTTTCGCGGAAAAAAACGCAACATGTGGCCAAAACATGCGGAATCAATTAACATGTATAGGATGCTTAATGCTTGCGTTTTTATCGCGGAAAACCGCGGAAAAACCGCGAAAAAAACGCAATTATTCCTGATCGTGTGCACTTAGCCTAAGGCTAAGTGCACACGATCAGGAATAATTGCGTTTTTTTCGCGGTTTTTCCGCGGTTTTCCGCGGTAAAAACGCGATAAAAACGCAAGCATTAAGCATCCTATACATGTTAATTGATTCCGCATGTTTTGGCCACATGTTGCGTTTTTTTCCGCGAAAAAAACGCTTTGCGGAAAAAATAGCAACATGTTCATTAATTTTGCGGAATGTAAGCGGTTCATGTGCGGTGGTACCCAGGGTCTGGAGGAGAGGAGACTCTCCTCCAGGCCCTGGGTACCATATCCCTGGTAAAACAATAATTAAAATAAAAAATAATGATATTCTCACCTTCCGGCGGCCCCCGCAGCCTTCCCGCGGCCCCCGCAGCCTTCCCGCCTTCAGCGACGCTCCCGGCAACTTCCGGTCCCAAGAGTCCTTTGCGAGAATCACCCAGATGGCATAGCGGTCTCGCGAGATGCTACGTCATCGGTGTGATTTGTCGCAAAGCATCCTTGGGACCGGAGTTGCCGGGAGCGTCGCTGAAGGCGGGAAGGCTGCGGGGGCCGCGGGAAGGCTGCGGGGGCCGCCGGAAGGTGAGAATATCATTATTTATTATTTTTTTTATTATTTTTACATTAGATCTTTTTACTATTGATGCGACATAGGCGGCATCAATAGTAAAAAGTTGGTCACACGTGTCAAACACTATGTGTGACTCGTGTGACCAACCTGTCAATCAGTTTTCCAAGCGATGCTACAGATCGCTAGGAAAACGCTAGCATTCTGCAAGCTAATTACGCTTGCAAAACGCTATTATTCTGGCGGGAATCAGCATAAAAAAACGTGCGTATTTCCTGCGGGAGAAGTGCGGGATTGCCGCGGAAATTTCCGCGGCAATTCCGCAACGTGTGAACTTAGCCTTAAAGTTAGCCACACAAGTGCTTAGAAAGGTGCAATAACCATCGGTAGCTTCAAACCCAACTGCAACAATCTGTGTCCCGTTCAGGATATGACATCTCTGTGCAGTCTCCTTTTTATAACATATTTAGGCCATTTCTTAAACTTCCTAAATTTACCTTTTTTGTGAATAATATTCTATATTGAGTCATCAAGAAGCAGCATTAAGTCCCTCTCCACATCCGTTAGGATAAGTCTGGGGTCGGAGTTCCTCTCTGTAATATGTTCCATAAGTCACAACTTTATCTAATAAGAGGTGAGAGCAGCAGATGTGTCTCGGGGTCTCTCCCAGTAACAACCAAAAGCACGTGTGGGTCCCTGAGAACACAATGCTTGGCAGCTGTTGACTGGGTGGAGGACAGAATCCAAACATATAAGCTGATTATAATGGAACAGTTGGTCACCATGACTTTTCCATCTGTACAGATGTGCTAATATACAGTATCTTGTCAAACTTCTGTATATCTATAGTCTTACAATGACCGATATATCCTCATGGAATCAGAGAATTAACTAAAGTGGGAAAAGATCTGGAGCTACATCCTGTATTATACCCCGGAGCTGCACTCACTATTCTGCTGGTGCAGTCACTGTATACACACATTACATTACTGATCCTGAGTTACATCCTGTATTATACCCCGGAGCTGCACTCACTATTCTGCTGGTGCAGTCACTGTGTACATACATTACATTACTGATCCTGAGTTACATCCTGTATTATACTCCAGAGCTGCACTCACTATTCTGCTGGTGCAGTCACTGTATACATACATTACATTACTGATCCTGAGTTACATCCTCTATTATACTCCAGAGCTGCACTCACTATTCTGCTGGTGCAGTCACTGTGTACATACATTACATTACTGATCCTGAGTTACATCCTCTATTATACTCCAGAGCTGCACTCACTATTCTGCTGGTGCAGTCACTGTATTACTTTACATTACTGATCCTGAGTTACATCCTGTATTATACCCAGAGCTGCACGCACTATTCTGCTGGTGCAGTCACTGTGTACATACATTACATTACTGATGCTGAGTTACATCCTGTATTATACTCCAGAGCTGCACTCACTATTCTGCTGGTGCAGTCACTGTGTACATACATTACATTACTGATCCTGAGTTACATCCTGTATTATACTCCAGAGCTGCACGCACTATTCTGCTGGTGCAGTCACTGTGTACATACATTACATTACTGATCCTGAGTTACATCCTCTATTATACTCCAGAGCTGCACTCACTATTCTGCTGGTGCAGTCACTGTGTACATACATTACATTACTGATCATGAGTTACATCCTCTATTATACTCCAGAGCTGCACTCACTATTCTGCTGGTGCAGTCACTGTGTACATACATTACATTACTGATCCTGAGTTACATCCTGTATTATACCCGAGCTGCACTCACTATTCTGCTGGTGCAGTCACTGTGTACATACATTACATTACTGATCCTGAGTTACATCCTCTATTATACCCAGAGCTGCACTCACTATTCTGCTGGTGCAGTCACTGTGTACATACATTACATTACTGATCCTGAGTTACATCCTGTATTATACTCCAGAGCTGCACTCACTATTCTGCTGGTGCAGTCACTGTGTACATACATTACATTACTGATCCTGAGTTACATCCTGTATTATACTCCAGAGCTGCACTCACTATTCTGCTGGTGCAGTCACTGTGTACATACATTACATTACTGATCCTGAGTTACCTCCTGTATTATACCCAGAGCTGCACTCACTATTCTGCTGGTGCAGTCACTGTGTACATACATTACATTACTGATCCTGAGTTACATCCTGTATTATACTCCAGAGCTGCACTCACTATTCTGCTGGTGGAGTCACTGTGTACATACATTACTGATCCTGAGTTACATCCTTATTATACTCCAGAGCTGCACTCACTATTCTGCTGGTGCAGTCACTGTGTACATACATTACATTACTGATCCTGAGTTACTCCTGTATTATACTCCAGAGCTGCACTCACTATTCTGCTGGTGCAGTCACTGTGTACATACATTACATTACTGATCCTGAGTTACATCCTGTATTATACTCCAGAGCTGCACTCACTATTCTGCTGGTGCAGTCACTGTGTACATACATTACTGATCCTGAGTTACTCCTGTATTATACTCCAGAGCTGCACTCACTATTCTGCTGGTGCAGTCACTGTGTACATGTGTGGCCCAGCTGCGCTTGGTACACATGTTCCAGGAGTATGTGCTAAAAGGTAATTGCAAAATCTGATATTCATTCACAACACACACTTCTCTAGATTACCACTAGAGGGAACCTTAGACTATTTAAGGGTGTGGTTAGGTAGCAGTAGCTGAGATCAGTTCCTGTCAGGAGTCATTCAAGTCTTGGGTGATTCAGGAGTGAGTCATACCAGCCAGACAGACGGAGATTTCCTGTCAGACAAGACAGAAGAGAGAGAGATTGCAAGCTGATAACTCAGAACAGACAGACTGCTAGAACCCTAGTAAGTGGAAAGTGACTCTCGGAGCGGGCTTGTAATCAGTCTGACGAAACGTCCTGAAAGCTGCTTTGGACAGAGTCTTTGAAGGAAAGAAGGAAGGGGACTACAGTTGTTAAGAACATCAAGTTAACTGAGAGTCAGTCAGCGAGCTTGGAAAGAAGGAAGAAAGCTAATGACAGAACCTACTGCTGCCTGTGCTTATGTTAAGGAGGAGAGTAGGGCGACGGGCGAGTGGTTACCCTAGGAAGGAGTGACTTTGGTGACAGATCACCTTCACTCGAACTAACCGGACACCGGGTCCGAAGTATTGCTGGTACCTTCACGGCTAGTGATAGAAAACCGGAGACCCTGCTGGACTTCAAGTCGCAGAGGGTAGCCCTAAGTGCCGATACGTAACGGGGTCAGGCAGAACAGGAGTCTAGCAGGACGCTGCAGATATAGACTTAGTTCCTTCCAATTTCTGGTCACCAATGTTCTGGTCGCCAGAATAAGCAGAAGACTTCCACCACAATGTTGGCCGGGCGAAGCTGTGCTATCAGAGTTAAACCTGACTTCACGCAGGTTAGGACTCATACACTTTAAAGGAAAAGGAGGCCCTAAACCTACTTGGCAATTACCTGGATGTGCATACTCCACCCTGAACAGCTTCCCGGGACATACCTGCAACCATCTACAGTAAACGTATGGAAAGAGAACAACTTGTGTGTGACTGACTTATTGCCTGCACCCTGCACCACCATAGACTTTGAGGGAACAGTCCCACCTGTGGGGACTTAACAACTTGCTGCCCCATAACATCCCCTCAGAAGATTCACCTTGCAGCGCTGGTCAAAGTGATTAGAAACCACAGGTGGCGTCAAGAACTATTACTAAAATCCCCTGTAAATATTCCCCTTTGTATGAGCGCCCAGGGCAACGGACCGAGCTGTGCTACTTGTGACATTCCCCATAGACTTCAATGGGCTCGGTGCCGAGTACCCCATAAGCCCTGGAACCCAGTGTTGTGGACTCATCTTTGGCGTCACGAACAGGATAAGAAGCTTACTGAATGTGAGTCCTGTGTGCTTTGGAATTGGACTGTTTTGTGCAGAAAAGACTGTGTGCAGCTTTTTTAAAGAAAAAGATTAAGCACTCATCTTGTAATGTACGGAGAAAATATTTAATGGTAGTAAATCCAAGAACAAACGTTTCGGTCACGGGACCTTCGTCAATAACTACATAAATGAAACCATAAATAAACACAGTAAATATAGAACAAGGTCATAACATATATACATGGAAACCATACAAACGGTGTGAATAGAAAATAAATAAAGACAAAAATAGGGTCAATGGGATCAAACAGTTAGTGCAGTGAGTCCCTACATAGCAATCCATGCCCATACCAAAAGTAACATCTAGGTGAAAAGGAATGGAAAGCAAAAGATGTGTCATACCTTCGTGATATAATCTGAAAAACAGACTCCTTGTCAATTGCCCATAGGTATAATAAACCTGAAGAAATGATGTCAGATAGGATAAATAATCTGACAACATTGTGAAGGTATATAGTATTGTATATCACAGACTCAGTACTCACGTTAACAACGTAAAAGTGATTGATTGAACTGTGGAAATATCAAAGTGAGAAGAGTCACTGTATGAAGCTGTGAATTACAGGTAATGAGGAAGTAGATATATACCTTATACAGCCAGTGGTGGGCCAGTGTGCCTCTAAATTGCGGTATCCACCGCTACTGTGGCTAGTACTAATCCAACGGAACAATGGGCATATGGAAAAAGGAAAAGAATCCTGTCAGCCAGAGTTGCCATGTCCATACTGGTATTAAGTTTGTATAGGTGCAATTGTGTGGCCCAGCTACGCAAGGCACACATGTCTCCTGGAAAATGCACAGGAAGGTAACTGTAAAGCTTGATATTCATTCACGCACACTTCTCAGCATTGCCACTAGAGGCATATCAGACTATTTAGTAGTGTGACGTAGCAATAGTGATAGATTCAAGTTCCTGTCTTTGGACAGAGAAGATCAAATTAGTCTTGGAGGGAGAGGAGAGAAGACTGAACCCACACAGAGCTTGTGTAGCTCATCTGATAAGAAAGTGGAGGCTAGTACGGGTGAAGTGAATCATCTTAGCCTAGTCAGAGCTACCCCTTAACCTGCTACTCAGAACAAGCTGCCTGTGTTCCTAAGAAAGAAGGAAGGAAAGGAATTACAGCAGTTATACCAACGAGTCAACTGAGAACAGGTCAGTGAGCACTGAAGGAAAGCTGACCTTGACACCATTGCTACATGTGCTTATGTTAAGGGCGAGAGCAGGGCGAAGGGCGAGTGGAGAAGCAAGAGTGACTAAAGGGACAAATCACCCTCACTCAGTTAACCGGACACCGGAGTCCGAAGCGTTGCTAGTGCTTCACGCCTAGTAATAAGAAAACCGGAGGCCTTTCTGGACTTCAAGTTACAGAAGGTAGCCCTAAGTGCCGATACGTAACCGGGGTCAGGAAGAACAACAGTCTAGCAGGGCCCTGCACAAAAGACTAGTTCTATTCAACAGAAGACTCCCACCACAATGTTGGCCGGGCGTAGTTGCTATTGAAAGAGTTGCACTTGACTTTATGCAAGTTGTACTCACACACAGAAAAAGGATAAAGGAGGCCTCTAACCTGCTCAACAGTTTTCCTGAATGTGCATTCTCCAACCTGACCAGCTTCCCGGGACATACCTGCAACACCTACAAGTAAAGGTATGGAAAGAGACTGCATTGTGTGTGACTGAATTCTTATCTGCACCCTGCATCACCACCATAGACTTTGAGGGACCAGTCCACCTGTGGGGGACTTAACACCTAGCTGCCATAACAGCCCCTTAGAGATCTACCCTGCAGCGCTGGTCAATCAGATCAGAAACCACAGGTGGCGTCACGAACTATAACTACAATCCCCTGTAAATATTCCCCCATTGCATGACCGCCAGGGCCACGGACCGAGCTCTGCTGCCAGTGACATTCCCCATAGACTTCCATGGGCTCGGTTCCGAGTACCCCATAGCCCTGGTACCACCAATGTGGTGCTCGTCATCTTTGGCGTCACGAACAGGATACGAAGCTTGCAAATTGTGAGTCCTGTGTTGCCTATATTGACTGTTTTGTGCAGAAAAGACTGTTTGCTGTTTTGTCATTTTTGGCGCCATTTACCGCCATTTTGCCGCCATATTCGCGCCCTGAGGCGCTGTTGAAGAAGGTGGGCGTGCATTTGTGGGCGTACCTGAAAAAGCGCGCTGTTTTCCTGAACACGCCCCCAACGCTGACGCGGTGGCAGGTCCTGTGAGAGCTGCAGTGAACGCTCTGACATCAGAGCGCCAGCGACTCAGGTCCCGTCTCCACCGCTGTGTCTGTAGAGCTGCAGCCTTTGGAGAAGGTAGGCTCCGATTAAAGAGGGGGGCGCAAATGACGTACACCACATTGTACCAGGGCTATGGGGTACTCGGCACCGAGCCCGTCGATTTCTATGGGAGATGTCACTGGCAGCTGGACTCGGTCCGTGGCCCTGGGCGGTCATGCAATGGGGGGGTATTTACAGGGGATTATAGTAATAGTTTGTGACGCCACCTGTGGTTTCTGATCTGATTGACCAGCGCTGCAGGGTAGATCTCGGAGGGGATGTTATGGCAGCTAGATGTTAAGTCCCCCACAGGTGGGACTGGTCCCTCAAAGTCTATGGTGAAGCAGGGTGCAGATAAGAAGTCAGTCACACACAATGCAGTCTCTTTGCACACCTTTACTGATGTTGTTGCAGGTATGTCCCGGAGCACTGTAGGGTGAAGGGTGCACATCCAGATTCCTCCACTTGATAGGTGTGTAGCCTCCTGTTCTCTCCCTTTCTTGTAATAAGTTCTGGCCTGCGTGTAGCTGGGCCTAGCTTAGTCTCTGTCTTGTACCTGGCTGACTTTGTTATTGGATCTTCTCTCTGAAAGAACAGGGTCCTGGATGGCCCGGCCGAGCCGGACTCCGTCCTCCTGATCCTGCTACGTATCAGCGCGGTGGTACTCCTGGGACTTGTATTCCTCCAGGAACTCTGGTGTTCTCCTATTGGGTCGTGGAGATCCCTATAGGCTCGGATCCCAGTGTCCGGCAATACTTGCTGAGATGAGCTATTAAGGCTCCTCTGTCTCATTAAATTCCACTCGCCTTCGACCTATCTAGGTCCTCCTATGATCACACACGCTGGCAGTTGGTGAGCTGCCTCTTCGCCGCTCTCCAAGCGTCGGCATGCTTGCCTCAGAGCCACACTTAATTCAGCTCTGAATAGGCTGGAGTGACTTCTCTGTGTCACTCTCTACTAGACTCCACTAGCAGACTGGACTGCGCTGAGCTGCTCTGCTCTCTGCCTGAGCTCTGACTGAACTCTCCAAGCAGACAATCTGTCTGTCTGACAGTCTCTGGAAGTCTGATCTTATCTGAGGCAAAGTGAAACTAAAAACTGGTTTTTATACGTCTTACACAGCTCCCTCTAATGGTCTTTTTAGGTAAGCTGCATGTGTGTGTGTATAATGACCTCTAGTGGGATCTTTTGTCAGTGCACCCCTCTGGAAGATGTGGCTTCAGTCACAGCTGGGCTCCACATTCCCCCCTAGTAGAACTCAGCACTCCGGGGCTGAAATACAAAAACAGGTAACAGAGCAATAACATATCAAAAACAATTCTTCATTTGCAGGAGGTAAGGCACTCTTGAACGGTTTCATAACAATAAACAAATAACTATATACATTAGCATAATGAAGAGTTGAGGAATTGAGCAACCTTAAAAGTCCCAGTCTCTTTTGGAAAAGGAATGCTCAAAAAGGAGTAGAGAAAACAAGTAAAATTAATGTCCATTCACTTGTTCCAAGGGAAAAACAGGTTAATAAATATCTATATAATAAAGCATAGTATAAACAAAGATATATACATTTATGTACAGTGACTCTAAACAATTATCTACATTTACTCAGGGTAGAACTAATCTCTAAACCTGGCAGGGATGTTTCCTTTTGTGCTACGTTCTGATCTGCGTGGTGCAATGACCTGTGAGGTAGCAGTTTCCCTGTCTGGTCTGCGTGAAAGTGAAGTATAGAATTGCCTTAATCTCGCTACTGGACTGGCAAGCACACTGGGAGCTGGGTGAACTGGCTCGACTTCTGCAGGGGATCCTTCTTCCTGAGGTTTGACTTCTTGGGGTTCCACTTGTTGAGGTTCTGCTGGGGCAGGTTCCTCTGGCACTGACTCTACTGCAACAACTGGTTGTAGAGGTTCTTCTTGAGGTGGATAGAATTGAAGCACGGGAATGATTACAGCGTCTCCAATTCTGGGCCAATCTGCAGGTAAATCTCCCAAATCTGTATGTATGACTGCTTCATCACTCTCTTCCTGATGGACAACAGGTTCTTCCTCACGAAGCTTTAATGGGTCCGGACACAACTTCAGGTGGTCTCTGGACACAGTTGCAGTCGTTTTTCCTCCATCCTTGCTTATTATGCACGTCTTCTTGTTATCAAACCTGGAACTCTGTATGATGTAGGGCTCTCTTTCCCATTGATCGTCGAGTTTGTGTATCCTCCTTTTTCTTTTTAGTACGACTTGACCAGGTGCGAAATGTTCAGCTGGCGCACTTTTATTGTAGCGGTTTTCTTGATTAATCCTTACTCGATTAAGACTATCTTCAACACAGGCCTGTACTTTCCTGTACTGTTCCTGTCTGTGGGTGTCCCAGTCCTCAGTAGTCACATCTGCATCTGGTTCTACCACACCAAGCTGCAGATCCATGGGCAGCTTTCCTGGTCTTGCCCGCATTAGATAAGCTGGGGTGCAATTGGTGGAACTCACAGGTATGTGATTGTACAAATCTACTAGGTCAGGTAGTAGGTCTGGCCACCGATTCCTCTCTTCGAGTGGTATAGTCTTCAGCAGGTCAATGACGATGTGATTCATCTTCTCACAGAGACCATTGGTTTGTGGGTGGTACGGTGTGGTTCTTATTTTCTTACACCCGTACAGGTGACAGAACTCCTTGAACAATTCGGCTTCAAAGGCTGGGCCTTGGTCAGTTAGCACCTGCTCAGGATAGCCGTGTGGTCTGCAGAAATACGCTTGGAACGTCTTTGCTGCTGTTTCTGCCGTCAGATCTTTGACGGGGCGACCACCAGGAATTTGGAGTAGTGATCCACCATAGTCAGGGCATAGGAGTATCCTGACCGGCTGGGTGACAACTTGACATGATCCAGGGCCACAATCTCCAAGGGACGAGTCGTCTTGATGGTTGCAGGGGTGCCTTTTGACTGCTGTAGTCTTTTCTTCTGAGGCCACAGGGTCCACATTTCTGGCACCATCTCTCAATAGAGCTGCGCATTCCCACCCAGTAGAAACGACACTTCAACAGGGTCTCCAGCTTCTTCCAGCCAAAGTGTCCCGCTTGATCGTGGTAGGCTTCTAACACCATCTGAATGTCTGCTCTGGGAACTACGATCTGCCAAACCATTTCATGGGTCCTGGGGTTGACGTATCTCCTGCACAGCTTCTCACGGTAGATGAACAACCGGCTTCTCTCATTCCACAGCTGCTTAGCTTGTTCAGGCGCATCCTTCTCCAAGGAGGAACCTTCCTGAGTTATCAGCTCCTTGATATGGCTGACAACGGGATCGCTGTCCTGAGTCTCTTCCAGCTGTGGTGAGGTAAAGGATCTTAACGTCTTACACGCGGCCTCCTGCAGGCTTGTTGCTCGTGGATCATCCCATTCCTGTGAAAGGCAGGTAGTTCAATCTCTTCCAGATCATCCACTTCTCTTCTGTGTCCGATTCATGAGGCATCCTGGATAAGGGGCATCAGCATTGGCATTCTTGCGGCCTGCTCGGTACTTGATTGTGAATTGGTAATTCGACAGCCGAGCCATCCATCGTTGTTCCATGGCTCCCAGCTTAGCTGTTTCAAGATGCGTCAAGGGGTTGTTATCAGTGTAGGCAGTGAACTTGCTGGAGGCTAGGTAGTGCTTAAACCTCTCCGTGATGGCCCAGACCAGTGCCAGGAACTCCAACTTGAAGCTGCTATAGTTCTCTGGGTTTCTCTCGGTCGGGCGGAGCTTCCTGCTTGCATAGGCGATGACTTTCTCCAGGCCATTTTGCTTCTGACTGAGAACTGCTCCCAATCCTTCATTGCTGGCATCAGTATACAGCAGGAACGGCTGGCTGTAGTCAGGGTAAGCTAGGATCTCATCGCCTGTCAGGATCTCCTTCATTTCCTTGAATGCTTCTGCCTGTTCTTTACCCCAATGGAAAGGAGAATTTCTGCTCCTGAGGGACTGTCCCACCAGGAGGTCTTGCAGAGGCACTGCTTTCTTGGTGTAATCCTTCACAAACCTCCGGTAGTATCCTGTCAGTCCCAGGAACTGTCGCACCTCCTTGAGATTTCTCGGCTCCGGCCATTTCTGGATGGCGGTGATCTTTTCAGGGTCTGGCGCTACTCCTTCTGAGCTGACAATATGTCCCAGATACTGTACCTTCTGTTTGAGCAGATGGCATTTTGAAGGCTTCAGTTTCATCCCATATTTGGACAGTGACTCGAATACCTCCGCCAGGTGCTTCAAGTGATCTTCATACGTTTTGGAGTACACTATGACGTCGTCCAGGTACAGCAACACAGTTTCAAAGTTGAGATGTCCCAGGCAGCTCTCCATCACTCTCTGGAACGTTCCAGGGGCACTGCTGAGTCCAAATGGCATCCTGTCAAACTCACAGAGTCCCATCGGGGTGGTGAAAGCCGTCTTCTCCCGATCCTCCTCAGCCACAGCTACTTGCCAGTACCCACTAGTGAGGTCAAGGGTGGAAAAGTAGTTAGCAGTTTTTAGTGCAGCTAAGGATTCCTCAATGCGTGGTAATGGGTATGCATCTTTATGTGTAATACGATTTACCTGTCTGTAATCCACACACATTCTCATGCTTCCATCCTTTTTCCTGACTAGGACTAGAGGTGCTGCCCAGGGACTACAACTATCCCTTATCACCCCGGCTTCCTTCATATCACGCAACATCTCCTTGGCTTTCTGGTAGTGCGCTGGTGGTATAGGCCTGTACCGTTCTTTGATGGGAGGATGATTGCCTGTGGAGATGTGATGTTGAACCCCTTTTATTGTCCCAAAGTCGAGTGGGTGTTTGCTGAATACCTGGGTATACTCCTGTACCACTCGGTATACTCCTTGTTTCTGGTGGGCTGGAGTGGTGTCTGTCCCAACATGGAGCTGTCGACACAAATCCTCCACCTGGGTGGTTCGGACCGTTATCCTCCACTTGTTGCGGGGAGGTTAAGGGCTCCGTCGGGTGAATGGAGTTATTATCCACAGCATGTAACTTAGCAACAGTGGCATAACGTGGTAATTTGACTTCATCCTCTCCCCAGTTGAGAAGACGCACTGGCACCCTCCCATTATGTACCTCCACTACCCCTCTGGCGGTTAAGAGTGTAGGTCTGTGCTCTGAACAATGGGGCTCTACTACTGCTTGGTAGTTCCTTCCTTTCAGACCTATTGCTGCTCTACACCAAATAAGCATTTCACTCATTGGGGGTATCACAATGGGATTCGGGTCTGTCACCCGTACATTACCAATCTCACCACCGGTCAGTTTCACTTGCTGCTGGCACATCAGGGTTCGGATCTCCCTCCGGATCTCTCCCTTTTGCCTCGGTCTGGCAATTTCGGCGAGCTGTTGGAGTAAAAACACAACCTCCTCCAAACAGTTACTAATAATGTTAGTGCCTAAGACCACATTCAACCCATTTTCTTCATTAACAGTCTTTACTACAAGAAGTCCCTGATTCTTTAGCTCCACTCTCCCCACTTTTACGTCTACATCTTTAGCTCCCCGTAACTCAAGAGGGAGACCATTTGAGGCGTATACTGCAAAGTCAGGGTTTGGGGGTTGGAGACTGTCACTGGACCAGTACTTATTGTAGAGAACATCAGGTATGATGGTTACCTGAGATCCAGTGTCCAGTAGGGCAGGGATTGCGATCCCGTCCAGTATGATGGACAGGTATGGTCTTTCTCCCACAAACCTGCGGTTCCAGTCTGAGGGGCCTGAAGAGTCTATTCCTGGTGTTGGCCCTCGGACCCAGGATTTGCTCGTTTAAAGGACACAGACGTGCTGGGTGACCTTCTCTGTGGCAGCGATAGCAGATGAGCTCTCGGCGAGGATGATGCTGGTCGCGGGTCCTTCCTGGAGGTGGCGTTGTCCTCCTCCGGTGGGGCGACGTCCTCCCTTTCCTCCGGCGCATCCAAGGGACATCCTCTGGGCAATCAGCTAGCAGGATCTTTCCTTCTTCCTCCCTCGGCAGTTGCAGGGCACTCATTACAGTGGCCAGGTTTTTGGTTAACTGACGCACTTCTGAGCGCAAATAGTCCAGCTCAGTAGGGGCACCACCTGCGTTTTGGCTTCTGCAGCCAGCGGGAAAAAGGGGAATGCTACTGACTTTGGGGTGGTTTCACTCGGGTGACACTGGGTTGCCATCTCGAGTGTTTCCAGAGGTCGCAGTCCTTTTATAGCCATATCCTTAAGAGCATCAAAGGTAGCATCAGGATGATCCACGGACCACCAGTGCACAGCTCTGCTTTCCGCTTGAGACCTCAGTCCCCGTACAAATTGTTCCTTTAACATTTGATTTTCGTTAATGACGCTTATAGGGTTAACTTCTTTAAGAGTTCGCAGGGCCCCTTGCAGCCGGCAAGCATAGTCCCTAATGCTGTCATCTGGTTTCTGGGAGCATTGATAGAAACTCATCCGGAGATCTGTTTCAGTGCGGTCCTCAAAGATAGTCTGTAGCTTTAAGAAGATTGCAAGCACTGATTCCTGATCTGCAGCTGTCCAAGTTTCTACTTCTCTCTCTTTTGATATAGGAAAGATGTGTATCTTCGTACCGTGTTAGCCAGTAGATAGAAAAATATTTAGACTTGAGAGTCCTCAGTGGTTGATACCTTTTAATGGCTAACTGAAAAGATGGTAACAAATTGCAAGCTTTCGAGACTACTCAGGTCTCTTCATCAGGCATAGACTAATACAACATCTGAAGAATCACATATTTATACACAAAATAGCACAGAAAAAATGCAATAGGTAGGACAAGTGACATGAAGCAGAACTGTCATTATGGCAGAGGGATTAACATAAATATGACTAGTTCATAGATAAGGAGTGAAGGTTTTATTACCCTCTGATTGGGGTCTGGTATTGTGTTGTGATGACCCTAAAAGGTCAGGGAGGCAGATTCCTTAATTGTTGTATATAGGAAAGATGTGTATCTTCGTACCGTGTTAGCCAGTAGATAGAAAAATATTTAGACTTGAGAGTCCTCAGTGGTTGATACCTTTTAATGGCTAACTGAAAAGATGGTAACAAATTGCAAGCTTTCGAGACTACTCAGGTCTCTTCATCAGGCATAGACTAATACAACATCTGAAGAATCACATATTTATACACAAAATAGCACAGAAAAAATGCAATAGGTAAGACAAGTGACATGAAGCAGAACTGTCATTATGGCAGAGGGATTAACATAAATATGACTAGTTCATAGATAAGGAGTGAAGGTTTTATTACCCTCTGATTGGGGTCTGGTATTGTGTTGTGATGACCCTAAAAGGTCAGGGAGGCAGATTCCTTAATTGTTGTAGAACGACATAAAACTCTGGGATATATTCATCCCAGCACTAAGAGTGTCAAAGGTCATCATAAGTTTATATTCCCAGACTTTTCTATCCTTCTCAGATTTGAAGTTAGATTTTAATACAAGTAATTCCATATCTGTCATGCTATGACCGGGCATACAAAAGTGTTTGGCCACAGGTAAATCCATTCTTTTTTCTCTTATTGTGTGGCGATGAGAATTCATCCTTGTTCTCAGTTTTTGCCCGGTCTCCCCCACATACAGACCCCCAGTTGGACATTTAGTACATAAATGAGGTACACCACATTAGATGTGATGCAGCTGAAAGTACCTGGTATCTTGTAGTCCTGATGGGAGTTGGGGATCTTTATCCTGTCCGTGGTCATTATAGATGTACAGGTCTTGCATTTCTTTTGTCTGCAAGGAAAGGTTCCTGCAGCTGTTGGGGAGGACAGGGAGCTTCTGACAATGATGCTTCTTAGATTTGGGGGCTGCCTAAAACATAGTAGTGGGGGGTCTGGAAATATGGATTGTAATCGGGCATCTTTTTGTAGTAAAGGTTGTAGTTTCCGTGCAGCTCCCCTTAGCATCTCCAGACTTGGATTGTAGGTGACCACTAGAGGCACCCGGTTATTTTCTTCTTTAGCTTTGTAATGTAGCAGGTGATTCCTTGATATTCTGGTGGCTCTTGTAATTTGGTTTTCAATTGTTCTTGGATGGTAGCCCTGGTTCAAAAAAGTCTTTCTGAGGCGACCAAGGTGTTCATCTCTATCCATGGGGTTGGAACATATACGGTTGTATCTGATGGCTTGGCTGTAGACAATAGAGTTTTTTATGTGTTTAGGATGGAAACTGTCCCATTTAAGATATGTTGGACGGTCGATTGGCTTCTGATACAGGGATGTCTCTATTTCATTGTTCTTTAGCTTAATGGTGGTGTCTAAAAAGTTAATTTCAGTGCTGGAGTAGTTAAGTGTTAAGTTGATGGTGGGATGAAATTGATTGAACTGTTCATGGAACGTCTTTAGCTGTTGTTCAGACTCCGTCCAGATGATTAAAATGTCATCAATGTAGCGGTAGTAGGCCCGAGGCCTGATGGGGCAGGAGGACAAAAATTCGCTTTCAAGCTTGGCCATGAAAAGATTTGCATACTGTGGAGCCATTTTACTTCCCATAGCTGTGCCAGTCTCCTGAAGATAGATCTTGTTGTCAAATTCGAAGTAATTGTGGGTGAGGATGAATTTTGTGAGTTTCACCACAGAATCAGCATCATTCCCGGTGTTTCCCATGAAGACTTTGCAGGCATTTAATCCATCCTGGTGTGGGATATTAGAGTACAAAGATTCCACAAAACCAAATTACAAGAGCCACCAGAATATCAAGGAATCACCTGCTACATTACAAAGCTAAAGAAGAAAATAACCGGGTGCCTCTAGTGGTCACCTACAATCCAAGTCTGGAGATGCTAAGGGGAGCTGCACGGAAACTACAACCTTTACTACAAAAAGATGCCCGATTACAATCCATATTTCCAGACCCCCACTACTATGTTTTAGGCAGCCCCCAAATCTAAGAAGCATCATTGTCAGAAGCTCCCTGTCCTCCCCAACAGCTGCAGGAACCTTTCCTTGCAGACAAAAGAAATGCAAGACCTGTACATCTATAATGACCACGGACAGGATAAAGATCCCCAACTCCCATCAGGACTACAAGATACCAGGTACTTTCAGCTGCATCACATCTAATGTGGTGTACCTCATTATATGTACTAAATGTCCAACTGGGGGTCTGTATGTGGGGGAGACCGGGCAAAAACTGAGAACAAGGATGAATTCTCATCGCCACACAATAAGAGAAAAAAGAATGGATTTACCTGTGGCCAAACACTTTTGTATGCCCGGTCATAGCATGACAGATATGGAATTACTTGTATTAAAATCTAACTTCAAATCTGAGAAGGATAGAAAAGTCTGGGAATATAAACTTATGATGACCTTTGACACTCTTAGTGCTGGGATGAATATATCCCAGAGTTTTATGTCGTTCTACAACAATTAAGGAATCTGCCTCCCTGACCTTTTAGGGTCATCACAACACAATACCAGACCCCAATCAGAGGGTAATAAAACCTTCACTCCTTATCTATGAACTAGTCATATTTATGTTAATCCCTCTGCCATAATGACAGTTCTGCTTCATGTCACTTGTCCTACCTATTGCATTTTTTCTGTGCTATTTTGTGTATAAATATGTGATTCTTCAGATGTTGTATTAGTCTATGCCTGATGAAGAGACCTGAGTAGTCTCGAAAGCTTGCAATTTGTTACCATCTTTTCAGTTAGCCATTAAAAGGTATCAACCACTGAGGACTCTCAAGTCTAAATATTTTACTTCTCTCTCAGCAGCACCAGTTAATTGCCCTATTACTACTGCAGCTCTTTGCTTTTCTGTCATAGGATACATGTCCATTATGCTGCATATTTTTCGCTTGAACCCGGGCAGGGTGTCTGGCTTGCCGCTGTACTGAGGGAGCCACTTTGCTCCAGGCATGTATGGCAGCGTTAGCGGTACTATTGGGACCACAGGACCAGGTAAGGGGCCCACATTTCTATCCTGCGCTGCAGCGCCAGTTGGTAAGTCATTGGGGCCGCCGGCCGGGGCCGTGCTGTCAGCTGGCTGCTGCGACATGTTTGCGCCCCCCTAGTTAATCGGAGCCTACCTTCTCTGAAGGCTGCAGCTCTGCAGGCGCAGCGGTGGAGACAGGACCTGCGTCGCTGGCGCTCTGACGTCAGAGCGTTCACTGGAGCTCTCCACAGGACCTGCCGCCGCGTCAGGGTTGGGGGCGTGTCCAAGGCTCAGCGCTCTTTTCAGGTACGCCCACTATTTTTTTGCGCCATGGCGCTGTAAATGGCGGAAAATGGCGCCAAAAATCACACAACAGCACACAGTCTTTTTGCACAAAACAGTCCAATAGGCAACACAGGACTCACAAATTGTAAGTTTCAAATCCTGTTCGTGACGCCAAAGATGACGCGCACCACATTGTACCAGGGCTATGGGGTACTCGGCACCGAGCCCGTCGATTTCTATGGGAGATGTCACTGGCAGCTGGACTCGGTCCGTGGCCCTGGGCGGTCATGCAATGGGGGGGTATTTACAGGGGATTATAGTAATAGTTTGTGACACCACCTGTGGTTTCTGATCTGATTGACCAGCGCTGCAGGGTAGATCTCGGAGGGGATGTTATGGCAGCTAGATGTTAAGCCCCCCACAGGTGGGACTGATACCTCAAAGTCTATGGTGAAGCAGGGTGCAGATAAGAAGTCAGTCACACACAATGCAGTCTCTTTGCATACCTTTACTGATGTTGTTGCAGGTATGTCCCGGAGCACTGTAGGGTGAAGGATGCACATCCAGATTCCTCCACTTGATAGGTGTGTAGCCTCCTGTTCTCTCCCTTTCTTGTAATAAGTTCTGGCCTGCGTGTAGCTGGGCCTAGCTTAGTCTCTGTCTTGTACCTGGCTGACTTTGTTATTGGATCTTCTCTCTGAAAGAACAGGGTCCTGGATGGCCCGGCCGAGCCGGACTCCGTCCTCCTGATCCTGCTACGTATCAGCGCGGTGGTACTCCTGGGACTTGTAGTCCTCCAGGAACTCTAGTGTTCTCCTATTGGGTCGTGGAGATCCCTATAGGCTCGGATCCCAGTGTCCGGCAATACTTGCTGAGATGAGCTATTAAGGCTCCTCTGTCTCATTAAATTCCACTCGCCTTCGACCTATCTAGGTCCTCCTATGATCACACACGCTGGCAGTTGGTGAGCTGCCTCTTCGCCGCTCTCCAAGCGTCGGCATGCTTGCCTCAGAGCCACACTTAATTCAGCTCTGAATAGGCTGGAGTGACTTCTCTGTGTCACTCTCTACTAGACTCCACTAGCAGACTGAACTGCGCTGAGCTGCTCTGCTCTCTGCCTGAGCTCTGACTGAACTCTCCAAGCAGACAATCTGTCTGTCTGACAGTCTCTGGAAGTCTGATCTTATCTGAGGCAAAGTGAAACTAACTTCTTGTTTTTATACGTCTTACACAGCTCCCTCTAATGGTCTTTTTAGGTAAGCTGCATGTGTGTGTGTATAATGACCTCTAGTGGGATCTTTTGTCAGTGCACCCCTCTGGAAGATGTGGCTTCAGTCACAGCTGGGCTCCACACAAACATGTCACAGCAGCCGGCAGACAGCGCGGCCCCGGCCGGTGGCCCCAATGACTTACCGCTTGGCGTTGTAGCGCAGGATGGAAATTTGGGCCCCTCACCTGGTCCTGTGGTCCCGCTCATACCGCTAACGCTCCCATACATGCCTGGAGCGAAGTGGCTCCCTCAGTACAGCGGCGAGCCAGACACCCTGTCAGGGTTCAAACGGAAAATATGCAGTATACTGGACATGTACCCAATGACAGAGAAGCAAAGAGCTGCAGTGGTAATAGGACAGTTAGCTGGTGCTGCTGAGAGAGAAGTAGAGACTTGGCCCATTGCAGACCAGGAGTCAGTGCCTGCGATTCTCTTAAAGCTACAGACTATCTTTGAGGACCGCACAGAAACAGATCTCCGGATGGCATTTTACCAATGCTCTCAGAGACCAGGTGACAGTATTAGGGACTACGCCTGCCGACTACAGGGGGCCCTGCGAGCTCTCAAACAGGTTAACCCTATAAGTGCCATTGATGAAAGCAAAATGTTGAAGGAACAATTTGTACGGGGACTGAGGTCCCAAGCGGAAGGCAGGACTGTGAACTGGTGGTCCTTGGATCATCCTGATGCTACCTTTGATGCCCTAAAGGATATGGCTATAAAAGGACTGCGACCCCTGGAAAAGCTTGAGGTGGCAACTCAGTATCACCCGGGTGAAGCCACTCTAAAGCCGGCAGTATCCACCTTTTCCCCGCTGGTGGCAGAAGCCAAAACGCAGGTGGCGCCCCCTACTGAGTTGGACTGTCTGCACTCAGAAGTGCGCCAGCTGACTAAAAACCTGGCCACTGTAATTAGTGCCCTGCAACTGCGGAAGGAGGAAGGAGGAAAGATCCTGCTAGCCGACTGCCCAGAGGATGTCCCTTGGATGAACCGGAGGAAATGGAGGACGTCGCCACACCGGAGGAGGACAACGCCACCCCAGGAGCGACCCCTGATCAACACCATCCTCGCCGAGAGATAATCTGCTACCGTTGCAACAGAAAAGGTCATCTGGCCCAGCAGTGTCCTTTAAACGAGCAGATCCTGGGTCCGAGGGCCAACACCCAGGAGTAGACTCATCAGGCCCCTTAGACTGGAACCGCAGGTTTGTGGGAGGAAGACCCTACCTGTCCATCATTCTGGACGGGATCGCAATCCCTGCACTGCTAGACACTGGATCTCAGGTGACCATCATACCTGATGTCCTTTATAATAAGTTTTGGTCCATGGACAGTCTCCAGCCCCCGAGCCCTGACTTTGCGGTGTACGCCTCTAATGGTCTCCCTGTTGAAATACTCGGAGCCAAAAACGTGGACGTAAAGGTGGGCAGAGTGGAGCTGAAGGATCAGGGACTCTTAGTAGTAAAGACTGTAAATGAGGAAAATGGCTTAATTGTGGTTTTAGGTACTAACATAATTAGTAACTGTCTGGGAAGTTGTGTTTTTGCTCCAACAGCTCGCTGAAGTTGCCAAGCCAAAACAAAAGGGAGTGATCCAGAGGGAGATCCGGGCCCTGATGTGCCAACAGCAAGCGAAGCTTACAGATGGTGAAATTGGTAATGTACGGGTAACGGACCCGAACCCCATTGTGATACCCCCAATGAGTGAAATGCTAATATGGTGTAGAGCAGCAATAGGTCTGAAAGGACAGAACTACCAAGCAGTAGTAGAACCCCATTATTCAGAGCACAGACCTACACTCATGACTGCTAGAGGGGTAGTGGAAGAAATGGGAGAGTACCAGTACGACTTCTCAACTGGGGAGAAGATGAAGTAAATTTACCACGATATGCCACTGTTGCTAAATTACATACCGTAGATAACAACTCTATTCTCACAACCGAGTCCTTAGCCTCCCGCCAACCAGCGGAGGATAATGACCCAGCAACCCAGGTGGAGGATTGGTGTCAGCAGCTCCATGTTGGGACAGACACCACTTCCGCCCACCAGAAACAGGGAGTACTACGGGTGGTACAGGAGTACGCACAGGTATTTAGCAAACACCCACTTGACTTTGGGACAATTAAGGGAGTACAGCATCATATCCCTACAGGCAGTCATCCTCCCATCAAAGAGCGGTACAGGCCTAGACCTCCAGCACACTATCAGAAAGCTAAGGAAATGTTGCGTGACATGAAGGAAGCCGGGGTGATAAGGGATAGTTGTAGTCCCTGGGCAGCACCTCTAGTCCTAGTTAAGAAAAAGGATGGAAGCATGAGAATGTGTGTAGATTACAGACAAGTAAATCGCATAACACATAAAGATGCATACCCATTACCACGCATTGAGGAATCCTTAGCTGCTCTGAAAACGGCTAACTACTTTTCCACCCTCGACCTCACTAGTGGGTACTGGCAAGTAGCTGTGGCTGAGGAGGATCGAGAGAAGACGGCTTTCACCACCCCAATGGGACTCTGTGAGTTTGACAGAATGCCGTTTGGACTCAGCAGTGCCCCGGGAACATTCCAGAGAGTGATGGAGAGCTGTCTGGGACATCTCAACTTTGAAACCGTGTTGCTGTATCTGGACGACGTAATTGTGTACTCCAAGACGTATGAGGATCATCTGAAGCACCTGGCGGAGGTATTCGAGTCACTGTCCAAGTATGGGATGAAACTGAAGCCCTCAAAGTGCCATCTGCTTAAACGAAAGGTACAGTACTTGGGACATATTGTCAGCTCAGAAGGAGTAGCGCCGGACCCCGAGAAGGTCACGGCCATCCAGAAATGGCCGGAGCCGAAGAATCTCAAGGAGGTGCGCCAGTTCCTGGGACTGACAGGTTACTACAGGAGGTTTGTAAAAGACTACACCAAGAAAGCAGCGCCTCTGCAGGACCTCCTGGTAGGACAACCCCTCAAGAGCAGAAATCCTCCATTCCATTGGGGTAAAGAACAAGCTGAGGCATTCAAAGAGATGAAAGAGATCCTGACAGGCGATGAAATCTTAGCCTACCCTGATTACAGCCAACCGTTCCTGCTGTACACTGATGCCAGTAACGAAGGATTGGGAGCAGTCCTCAGTCAGAAGCAGAATGGCCAAGAAAAAGTCATCGCATATGCAAGCAGGAGGCTCCTGCCAACTGAGAGAAACCCAGAAAACTATAGCAGCTTCAAGTTGGAGTTCCTGGCGCTGGTCTGGGCCATTACAGAAAGATTCAAGCATTACCTTGCCTCCAGCAAGTTCACTGCGTACACAGACAATAACCCCTTGACGCATCTTGAAACAGCCAAGCTGGGAGCCATGGAGCAACGTTGGATGGCTCGGCTGTCAAACTGTCAATTTACCATCAAGTACAGGGCGGGCCGTAAAAATGCCAACGCTGACGCCTTGTCCAGAATGCCGCATGAATCTGACACGGAGGAAGAATCGGATGACCTGGAAGAGATTGAGCTACCTGCGTTCCACAGAAATGGGATGATCCATGAGCAACAAGCCTACAGAAAGCGGTGTGGTAAGACGTTAAACCCTTTACCTCATCACAGCTGGAAGGAGACTCAGGACAGCGATCCAGTGGTCAGCCGTATCAAGGAGCTGATAAGACAGGAAGGTTCCTCCTTGGAGAAAGATGCACCTATACCAGCAAAGCTCCTGTGGAATGAGAGAAGCCGGTTGTTCATCTACCGTGAGAAGTTGTGCAGGAGATACGTCGACCCAAGGACCCATGAGATGGTTTGGCAGATAGTGGTCCCCAGAGCAGACATCCAAATGGTGTTAGAAGCCTACCACGATCAAGCGGGACACTTTGGCTGGAAAAAGCTGGAGACCCTGTTGAAGTGTCGGTTCTACTGGGTAGGGATGCGCAGCTCCATCGAGAAGTGGTGCCGGAACTGTGGACCCTGTGGCCTCAGACGAAAAGACTACTGTAGTCAGAAGGCACCCCTGCAGCCTATCCAGACGACTCGTCCCTTGGAGATCGTGGCATTGGACCATGTCAAGTTGTCACCAAGCAGGTCGGGATACTCATATGCCCTGACCATGGTGGATCACTATTCCAAATTTCTGGTGGTTGCCCCTGTCAAAGATCTGACAGCAGAGACAGCAGCAAAGACCTTCCAAACAAGTTTCTGCAGACCACACGGATATCCGGAGCAGGTGCTGACTGATCAAGGTCCTGCCTTTGAAGCTGAACTGTTTAAGGAATTCTGTCACTTGTATGGGTGTAAGAAGATCAGAACAACACCGTACCACCCTCAAACCAATGGCCTTTGTGAAAAGATGAATCACATTGTCATTGATTTACTGAAATCTGTACCACTGGAAGAAAGAAATCGGTGGCCAGACTTGTTACCTGACCTGGTCGACCTGTACAACCACATAGCGGTAAGTTCCACCAACTGCACTCCAGCCTACCTTATGAGAGCAAGACCAGGAAAGCTGCCAATGGATTTGGAACTTAGTGTGGTAGAACCAGAGGCTGATGACACTGCTGAAGATTGGGACACGAATCGACAGGAACAGTACAGGAGAGTACAAGCCTGCGTGGAAGATAGTCTCAATAAAGTAAGGGAAAAGCAAGAGAAGAATTACAACAAAAGTGCGCCAGCTAAGCCTTTTATGCCTGGAGAAATTGTGCTAAAAAGAAAAAGAAGAATGCACAAGTTGGATGATCAGTGGGAACAGGAGCCATATGTCGTGCAAAATTCCAAATTTGATAACAGAAAAACCTGTACCATTAGCAAGGATGGAGGAAAAACGACTGCAACTGTGTCTAGAGATCATCTAAAGTTGTGTCCGGGCCCATTAAAGCTTCGTGAGGAAGAACCTGTTGTCAATCAGGAAGAGAGTGATGAAGCAGTCATACATACAGACTTGGGAGATTTACCTGCAGATTGGCCCAGAGTGGGAGAAGCTGTAATCATTCCTGTGCTGCAGTTTTATCAACCGCAAGAAGAATCTCTACATCCAGTCATACCAATTGTGCCAGTAGAGTCAGTTCCAGAAGGACCTGTTCTGGCAGAACCTCAACCAGTGGAACCCCAAGAGGCGGAACCACAAGAGGCAGCACCACAAGAAGTGGAATCCCCTGGTGAAACAGAATCGCATCGCCCAGCCACCAGTATACTTGCCAGATCCATAGAAAGGTTGAGACAGTATTACCGTTTGCCAGCACGCAGAACAGACAGGCCAGAGACTACTATACCTGACACCACTCCACGTAGGTCAGTACGTACAACGAAAGGAAGGTTACATATTCGTTATCAAGAGTAGTCCTAGCAAACTAGTCTAGTATGACCCAGACAGGGGTTTACAGCAACTGAACCTGTACAAAGTTTGAAGAAGTTTTATGAAAAATTGCACTTTATAGAAATGTTGAATAATGTTTATTACTATGCTTATTTAAAGTAGAATACCCGGCTGGGTAAAGAGTTAAAGTATAATGTGATTTTACTTGAAAAATGTTTTATCATGCAAAGGACTGCGTGGCTGTGGACTTTGCCAGCCCAAAAACTTTCATTGTAAATAGTTCGCACTTCGGTGCCCCATTTTGGTTTTACATAAAGACTAAACTACCTCTGAAGAAAAACCCGTATGGTGTGGCCTAGAGTGAGGTCTGCAGCAATGAAGTCCTGCAGCCCACCCAGGACCCACGTGGGAGGTTTTTGGTGCGGGTCCTCCACAAGAATCTTGTCTTATACTGTATGTATTTATTGAAAAGTATTTTGATAATTTTCTACTGATCTATGTACAAAATGTAACGTTCAAGAGTCCTTACCTCCCGCAAGGGATGAGTTATTATGTTGATGTTATATGCAAAACAAAAATGTTTTTCTTTTCTATTTCAGCCCGGGAGTGCTGAGTTTAACTAGGGGGGGATGTGTGGCCCAGCTACGCAAGGCACACATGTCTCCTGGAAAATGCACAGGAAGGTAACTGTAAAGCTTGATATTCATTCACGCACACTTCTCAGCATTGCCACTAGAGGCATATCAGACTATTTAGTAGTGTGACGTAGCAATAGTGATAGATTCAAGTTCCTGTCTTTGGACAGAGAAGATCAGATTAGTCTTGGAGGGAGAGGAGAGAAGACTGAACCCACACAGAGCTTGTGTAGCTCATCTGATAAGAAAGTGGAGGCTAGTACGGGTGAAGTGAATCATCTTAGCCTAGTCAGAGCTACCCCTTAACCTGCTACTCAGAACAAGCTGCCTGTGTTCCTAAGAAAGAAGGAAGGAAAGGAATTACAGCAGTTATACCAACGAGTCAACTGAGAACAGGTCAGTGAGCACTGAAGGAAAGCTGACCTTGACACCATTGCTACATGTGCTTATGTTAAGGGCGAGAGCAGGGCGAAGGGCGAGTGGAGAAGCAAGAGTGACTAAAGGGACAAATCACCCTCACTCAGTTAACCGGACACCGGAGTCCGAAGCGTTGCTAGTGCTTCACGCCTAGTAATAAGAAAACCGGAGGCCTTTCTGGACTTCAAGTTACAGAAAGTAGCCCTAAGTGCCGATACGTAACCGGGGTCAGGAAGAACAACAGTCTAGCAGGGCCTGCACAAAAGACTAGTTCTATTCAACAGAAGACTCCCACCACAATGTTGGCCGGGCGTAGTTGCTATTGAAAGAGTTGCACTTGACTTTATGCAAGTTGTACTCACACACAGAAAAAGGATAAAGGAGGCCTCTAACCTGCTCAACAGTTTTCCTGAATGTGCATTCTCCAACCTGACCAGCTTCCCGGGACATACCTGCAACACCTACAAGTAAAGGTATGGAAAGAGACTGCATTGTGTGTGACTGAATTCTTATCTGCACCCTGCATCACCACCATAGACTTTGAGGGACCAGTCCCACCTGTGGGGGACTTAACACCTAGCTGCCATAACAGCCCCTTAGAGATCTACCCTGCAGCGCTGGTCAATCAGATCAGAAACCACAGGTGGCGTCACGAACTATAACTACAATCCCCTGTAAATATTCCCCCATTGCATGACCGCCAGGGCCACGGACCGAGCTCTGCTGCCAGTGACAACCCCCATAGACTTCCATGGGCTCGGTGCCGAGTACCCCATAGCCCTGGTACCACCAATGTGGTGCGCGTCACAATAAATAGAAGTCCACTATACCTTAGGTAGGCAGCTGCAGGACCAAGTAGATTTGTCTGTCTGCGCGTGATTTGCCGTCAGTGTGGCGCTAGAACACTGCACTGAACTTTTACAGGGTAAGGGCGGGAGTAAATGCCGATCACGTGCATGGTGATGACGTGGACCGGAAGTGACCCGGCGGAAACAATATGGAGGTGCGTTCCATATGAGCCGGTGATTGCGTTCCACAGGCAGTTAGATAGCTGTTTCAGAACTAAATTACATTTAGATTAGATAATCGAAAAATTGCCTGATGTAAGCGTTCTACTAAATCTCTATTATAGCACCCAAATATTGTGTATGAAAATTACAATGAAATGAAAGTTTTTTATATAGAGGGGATAACATGGTAACTCATGGCAACAGTAATTGAGAAGGTGTGACAGATATCAGAGACGTTGTATGTGCCTCTGTGAATAATATTTTCAAGGTAAGAGAAATGGGAAATGATATATAACCAGGTAGCAGTGAGAAAAAGGTGTTTATTAATCCTATAAGGAAAACCAGAATAAAGACTGTGAGGTAACGGTGGTGATATTGATTTTCACGTAGTGTGGTGATCTTAGGTGGATCCTAATCGAAATTCCAGTGTGACACATAGGTGGTAATTTTCAGTGACAGATCCACAGGATATTAATACAAACGGCTCTAAAAGAGAAAGAGAGCATGTTAAACTGATGTTCAATATACGAAAGTACAGAGTAACCTCAAAATGTAATAGGATGATCTCACTGTAGGCTGTATCATTCACAGTAACATATTATTTGGGAAAATATATGTATATATATATATAGATATAACACCTAAGTAATCAGAAAAACATTATGAAAGAAGAAACCAAATCATTATAAAAATGCCGACAGTTCGTATTCCCTGTTTAAGCCTTTGGGGCTCAATGTATCCAGGGTGTGGATCCAAAACGCCTCACGTTTTCTGAGATGAAGAATCCTATTGCCCCCCCTCCTAGATGGTAACACCTGTTCAATCACTTGGAATTTCAATTGACTGATGTTATGGCCAGAGGATGAAAAATGGTGGGGAATGGGGAGGAGGAGGTTTTTGCATCGTATCGTGGATTTGTGTTTGGAAATCCTGTCACGTATTGTTTGAGAAGTTTCTCCAACGTAGAGAAGGCCACACGGGCATTTTATCAGATAAATCACGTGTGTGGAGTCGCACGTGAAAAAATTGTTAATTTTAAACACTTTGCCTGAGTGTGGATGAGAAAAGCTATCTCCTTTGATCACACTGTTGCACTGTACGCAGTGTAAACAGGGGAAAGTGCCACATTTGGGTGTGTGAAGAAATCGTTGTGTGGTTTTGGATATAGGTCCAAAATCTGCATGAACTAGGGAATCACGCAGGTTAGGTGGCCGTTTATAACACGGTAAAAAAGGTTCCTTAAATTCCAGAACATCTGGATAGGCTGTTGATAGTAAATGCCAATTTTTCCGTATGGATCTGTGGATAATGTTAACAACAGGATGGAAAGTGTGTACAAAGGGGATCCGCTTGTTTGTGGTACTGTTTTGTCTAATAGTGGAGAGTTTCGATTTCTCAAGTAGTGACCTAGGATATCCACGTGTTACAAATTTCTTAGTCATTTCTTGGAGGCGTAGCTCCTGCATAGTATTGTCAGTGACGATGCGTTTGACACGTGCGAATTGGGATTTTGGAATGGCATTCTTCATAAAGGGGGGATGTGAACTCTGATAATGGAGTAGACTATTTTTGTCAGTGTTTTTGATATATAGATCTGTGGAGAGGTGCCCATCTTGGTTTTTGATCACCATGGTATCGAGGAAATTGATTCGCCCGGAATCATGACTGATTGTGAACTGGATACCTGGCCAAGACTCATTTAGGGTATTGTAAAAAATTAGAAGTGATTCGAGGGGACCATCCCATATGCAGAATATATCGTCGATATATCTTTTCCATGTAATAATATGTTGATGGAATAGAGGGTCCTTGTATATAACACTTTCTTCAAAATCAGCCATGTAGGCGTTAGCATAGGGGGGTGCTGTGTTAGAACCCATGGCGGTCCCTCGTACCTGAAGAAAAAAATCATCTTGAAATAGGAAGAAGTTATTGGTAAGTATTACTGTGAGAAGATCAATGCAGAGATCTATTTGATCAGTGTCCATCTGTGCGGACCTTAGTAAATGAAGGGTAGATCTAATACCTTCTGAGTGTGGGATAGAAGTATAGAGGTCCTTAACATCAAATGTGACTAGTAGTGCATTAGGTGGAATGGTGTCCAATTGTTGAATGGATCTCAAGAAAGCCCCAGTGTCTAGAATGAATGATTTGGTTCTTTTTATAAGTGGAGTCAGAATTTTTTCGAGATAGATTGCCAACGGTGATAAGATAGAGTTGGTGGAGGCTACTATTGATCTCCCCGGGGGTTTTTCTAGGTTTTTATGAACCTTTGGTAGAATGTAAAAAACAGGTGTATTTGGATTTTTATTGTGTAGAAATTCACAGGTCTTTTGGTCTAATACTCCTATAGCAAAGTATTTATCGAGAATTTCAGTAATCTTAAGATTAATGTCTCGAGTTGGATTGTGAGGTAAAGGTTGATAGATGGATCTATCATTAAGCTGGCGTTTAATTTCTGTAATATATAGAGACTTATCCATCACTACCAGGGCCCCTCCCTTGTCTGCTGGTTTTATTATAATAGAATTATCGTTCTGTAGGAAGTAATAGCCTTTCTTTCTTCTATGGTCAGATTAGTAGGAGGGAAAACTTTACCTCTTTCAATATCCTGTCTTAAGTTAAGGAAAGTATCAAGAATGAAACCAATGAATGTTTCTACCGCATGTGAGGCGTGGGGAGTACGAAAAAACTTTTGTTCCTCAGACCCAGACTCAGAGCTGAAAGTAATTTAGGATTAGGTGGAGTAATGGGTTCAGGAGTAATAGGCATAGAGGAGTAATAGGCTTTAAGCCTTATATGACGGTAGAATCTTTGAAGGTCCATATCCAGATCAAATGTGCGACATTTGTTGGATGGACAGAAAGAGAGTCCTTTTTGTAGGACCGTATGTTCAATGTTGGAGAGGGTCCTGGATGAAATATTGATCACCAAATTGTCAGTACCTTGGAGCGTGTGATCCGACCCTGGTCTTGATCCCTTCTTCTGTCCCCGTCTGGTCTTCTTCTGAAATTGCATCCTCTGCGTGGGCCTAAAAAAGGAGCTATAGTGGATGTGGAGGGTCCAAAGTCCTGATCCGAACCTGATGTGGAATAGTCGGTTGATGTGTGCTGTCCTTGTCTTGAATCCTTGCGCTTGGAGTAGTCCTGCCATCTGTATACCCGATTCGAACGATAATCTTCAGTGTCTCTGGCGAACTTGTTCCTTTTTCTGGTCTCAATATCCCGATTGTGACGGTTGATACGTTCTTGGATTTCGGTTTTAAGAGATCCAAGTTCTTCTGGGGTGGCTGTCGCTGTCAGTTGGGATTCTATGACCTTGATTCGTTCAGCGCTAGAGATAAGTTCCTTCTGCAAATATTCAACTGTGAGTGTGATTAGATCAAATGAGCACTTATTCAAAATGTGTTCAAATTTGGTGCAGAAATCGGGTGAGTTTCTAAAGAGAGTGGGGCGCAAAGGAACCCGGAGGCCTCTAGGTATCCGTTGTACTCGTAAATATTCTGATAAAGTGGCACAATGAAGTTCAGTATTGGTGAACCAAATTTGAACACATTTTGAATAAGTGCTCAGTTCGCCAGAGACACTGAAGATTATCGTTCGAATCGGGTATACAGATGGCAGGACTACTCCAAGCGCAAGGATTCAAGACAAGGACAGCACACATCAACCGACTATTCCACATCAGGTTCGGATCAGGACTTTGGACCCTCCACATCCACTATAGCTCCTTTTTTAGGCCCACGCAGAGGACGCAATTTCAGAAGAAGACCAGACGGGGACAGAAGAAGGGATCAAGACCAGGGTCGGATCACACGCTCCAAGGTACTGACAATTTGGTGATCAATATTTCATCCAGGACCCTCTCCAACATTGAACATACGGTCCTACAAAAAGGACTCTCTTTCTGTCCATCCAACAAATGTCGCACATTTGATCTGGATATGGACCTTCAAAGATTCTACCGTCATATAAGGCTTAAAGCCTATTACTCCTCTATGCCTATTACTCCTGAACCCATTACTCCACCTAATCCTAAATTACTTTCAGCTCTGAGTCTGGGTCTGAGGAACAAAAGTTTTTTTCGTACTCCCCACGCCTCACATGCGGTAGAAACATTCATTGGTTTCATTCATGATACTTTCCTTAACTTAAGACAGGATATTGAAAGAGGTAAAGTTTTCCATCCTACTAATCTGACCATAGAAGAAAGAAAGGCTATTACTTCCCTACAGAACGATAATTCTATTATAATAAAACCAGCAGACAAGGGTGGGGCCCTGGTAGTGATGGTTAAGTCTCTATATATTACAGAAATTAAACGCCAGCTTAATGATAGATCCATCTATCAACCTTTACCTCACAATCCAACTCGAGACATTAATCTTAAGATTACTGAAATTCTCGATAAATACTTTGCTATAGGAGTATTAGACCAAAAGACCTGTGAATTTCTACACAATAAAAATCCAAATACACCTGTTTTTTACATTCTACCAAAGGTTCATAAAAACCTAGAAAAACCCCCGGGAGACCAATAGTAGCCTCCACCAACTCTATCTTATCACCGTTGGCAATCTATCTCGAAAAAATTCTGACTCCACTTATAAAAAGAAAATCATTCATTCTAGACACTGGGGCTTTCTTGAGATCCATTCAACAATTGGACACCATTCCACCTAATGCACTACAAGTCACATTTGATGTTAAGGACCTCTATACTTCTATCCCACACTCAGAAGGTATTAGATCTACCCTTCATTTACTAAGGTCCGCACAGATGGACACTGATCAAATAGATCTCTGCATTGATCTTCTCACAGTAATACTTACCAATAACTTCTTCCTATTTCAAGATGATTTTTTTCTTCAGGTACGAGGGACCGCCATGGGTTCTAACACAGCACCCCCCTATGCTAACGCCTACATGGCTGATTTTGAAGAAAGTGTTATATACAAGGACCCTCTATTCCATCAACATATTATTACATGGAAAAGATATATCGACGATATATTCTGCATATGGGATGGTCCCCTCGAATCACTTCTAATTTTTTACAATACCCTAAATGAGTCTTGGCCAGGTATCCAGTTCACAATCAGTCATGATTCCGGGCGAATCAATTTCCTCGATACCATGGTGATCAAAAACCAAGATGGGCACCTCTCCACAGATCTATATATCAAAAACACTGACAAAAATAGTCTACTCCATTATCAGAGTTCACATCCCCCCTTTATGAAGAATGCCATTCCAAAATCCCAATTCGCACGTGTCAAACGCATCGTCACTGACAATACTATGCAGGAGCTACGCCTCCAAGAAATGACTAAGAAATTTGTAACACGTGGATATCCTAGGCCACTACTTGAGAAATCGAAACTCTCCACTATTAGACAAAACAGTACCACAAACAAGCGGATCCCCTTTGTACACACTTTCCATCCTGTTGTTAACATTATCCACAGATCCATACGGAAAAATTGGCATTTACTATCAACAGCCTATCCAGATGTTCTGGAATTTAAGGAACCTTTTTTACCGTGTTATAAACGGCCACCTAACCTGCTGTGATTCCCTAGTTCATGCAGATTTTGGACCTATATCCAAAACCACACAACGATTTCTTCACACACCCAAATGTGGCACTTTCCCCTGTTTACACTGCGTACAGTGCAACAGTGTGATCAAAGGAGATAGCTTTTCTCATCCACACTCAGGCAAAGTGTTTAAAATTAACAATTTTTTCACGTGCGACTCCACACACGTGATTTATCTGATAAAATGCCCGTGTGGCCTTCTCTACGTTGGAGAAACTTCTCAAACAATACGTGACAGGATTTCCAAACACAAATCCACGATACGATGCAAAAACCTCCTCCTCCCCATTCCCCACCATTTTTCATCCTCTGGCCATAACATCAGTCAATTGAAATTCCAAGTGATTGAACAGGTGTTACCATCTAGGAGGGGGGGCAATAGGATTCTTCATCTCAGAAAACGTGAGGCGTTTTGGATCCACACCCTGGATACATTGAGCCCCAAAGGCTTAAACAGGGAATACGAACTGTCGGCATTTTTATAATGATTTGGTTTCTTCTTTCATAATGTTTTTCTGATTACTTAGGTGTTATATCTATATATATATATACATATATTTTCCCAAATAATATGTTACTGTGAATGATACAGCCTACAGTGAGATCATCCTATTACATTTTGAGGTTACTCTGTACTTTCGTATATTGAACATCAGTTTAACATGCTCTCTTTCTCTTTTAGAGCCGTTTGTATTAATATCCTGTGGATCTGTCACTGAAATTACCACCTATGTGTCACACTGGAATTTCGATTAGGATCCACCTAAGATCACCACACTACGTGAAAGTCAATATCACCACCGTTACCTCACAGTCTTTATTCTGGTTTTCCTTATAGGATTAATAAACACCTTTTTCTCACTGCTACCTGGTTATATATCATTTCCCATTTCTCTTACCTTGAAAATATTATTCACAGAGGCACATACAACGTCTCTGATATCTGTCACACCTTCTCAATTACTGTTGCCATGAGTTACCATGTTATCCCCTCTATATAAAAAACTTTCATTTCATTGTAATTTTCATACACAATATTTGGGTGCTATAATAGAGATTTAGTAGAACGCTTACATCAGGCAATTTTTCGATTATCTAATCTAAATGTAATTTAGTTCTGAAACAGCTATCTAACTGCCTGTGGAACGCAATCACCGGCTCATATGGAACGCACCTCCATATTGTTTCCGCCGGGTCACTTCCGGTCCACGTCATCACCATGCACGTGATCGGCATTTAGTCCCGCCCTTACCCTGTAAAAGTTCAGTGCAGTGTTCTAGCGCCACACTGACGGCAAATCACGCGCAGACAGACGAATCTACTTGGTCCTGCAGCTGCCTACCTAAGGTATAGTGGACTTCTATTTATTGCACCTATACAAACTTAATACCAGTATGGACATGGCAACTCTGGCTGACAGGATTCTTTTCCTTTTTCCATATGCCCATTGTTCCGTTGGATTAGTACTAGCCACAGTAGCGGTGGATACCGCAATTTAGAGGCACACTGGCCCACCACTGGCTGTATAAGGTATATATCTACTTCCTCATTACCTGTAATTCACAGCTTCATACAGTGACTCTTCTCACTTTGATATTTCCACAGTTCAATCAATCACTTTTACGTTGTTAACGTGAGTACTGAGTCTGTGATATACAATACTAAATACCTTCACAATGTTGTCAGATTATTTATCCTATCTGACATCATTTCTTCAGGTTTATTATACCTATGGGCAATTGACAAGGAGTCTGTTTTTCAGATTATATCACGAAGGTATGACACATCTTTTGCTTTCCATTCCTTTTCACCTAGATGTTACTTTTGGTATGGGCATGGATTGCTATGTAGGGACTCACTGCACTAACTGTTTGATCCCATTGACCCTATTTTATCAGCTTGTTTTGTCTTTATTTATTTTCTATTCACACCGTTTGTATGGTTTCCATGTATATATGTTATGACCTTGTTCTATATTTACTGTGTTTATTTATGGTTTCATTTATGTAGTTATTGACGAAGGTCCCCGTGACCGAAACGTTTGTTCTTGGATTTACTACCATTAAATATTTTCTCCGTACATTACAAGATGAGTGCTTAATCTTTTTCTTTAAATATTCTCGGTGTGGGAACCTAGATTTTAAACACCTTCACTCTCATAAGCTGTGCTCACGCTTTCTTCCTATTGTGTGCAGCTTTTGTGATTTTTGGCGCCATTTTCCGCCATTTTGCCACCATATTCGCGCCCTGAGGCGCTGGTGAAGAAGGTGGGCGTGCATTCGTGGGCGTACCCCCCCCTGTGGCGTGAAAGCAATGGGCGCCCTGTCAAAATTGCTATTATAATACAAGAGCCTGCCCTACTGCAAGAGAGATCCGCCTCCTCTTCATCCTCTATGCCAAGAAGAGGAAGCGAAAGTCCCGCCTGCACGGAAGAGACCAGATTGTTCCAGATGGAAAATACAGTCTGGCCTGGAGTGAGATGGCGGAAGGACAGGAGACGCTGTGTGGAGGGACGGCGGTGCGCAGACCCCGTTCCCCTGAAGAGCCGTTACCTGTGCCTGAGCCGTCCCCAGGTCGGGAGACGACCAAAGAATGCAGAGAGTGAAGAAGGTGGATGCGGTGCTGGAAGATGTGGCCCGCCACCGCAAAGAAGTGGAGGAGATGGAGAAAAACTGGCGTGCCCTGAAACAGCGGCTGCTGTGGGACGCAACGCTCTCCCTCCAGAAGCGCAACCGTTACCTGTGCCACCACTGCAAGCGGCTGATGAAGAACCGGAGGCCGGCTCCAAAAGTGCTGATCCCGACTCCACCGATGATGCGGCGGGAGAGAAGGAGGCTGAGGAGGCCCTGCTCGTTCCGGAGTGCCAGCCAGGCCTGGAGGCCGCAGCGGAATGCAGTCCCCCGGTAGGGACACCGGAGGGGACCCAGCCGTCCATGATGGAGGTCGACTGGGACGATATGGAGTACCTGGACGATATAGAATATGCCGCCCAGATGGAGAACGAGTGGCAACGCCGGGAGCAGGAGCGGCGACGGCAGCAGGAGCAGAGGGAAGTGCAGCAGTTTTGCCAGAGGTACCAGGAGGAGTTTCTCGCTGATAAAGAAAACGTCAGGAGAGATAAAGGTACGCTCCGGGAACCGCGGCGCCAGGGGTGCGTTAGCGAATTCAAACTCCGCAAAGGCTGGGGTTTCATCCATGAGCCAGGCCTGTACCAAGGGGTATTTGTCAGTCGCAGGGATGTGGAATCTCATCTGCCCATGGGACATCCGGGAAGGGATCTCATAAATGGGGATATAGTCACCTATACACGGCACTGGGGTCTTAAGGGGTGGTATGCCTTGAACGTCACTCGTGTCAGCGACCCCGTCCCCGACGCCGGTAATGTACATCATGCCACAGTGTCCCAAGTCCCAGCAGCATCAGCGCCAGGCCGCGCACCTGCATCGTGCCCTGCCTCATATACTGCGCCCTACTCTGCATCGTATCCTGAGTTCTGCTCCACATCACAAAAGCCTGATGCGACCTCAATTGAGCCACTGCGCAAGCCTGCGTCTTGTCCAGCATCTTATGTTGCAACAGCGACCCCTACTAAGCAAGACCTATATTCAGAAGAGGCACCAGTTGGGACCCAAGCGAATCGTTTAAGTGTAACCAGAACTGTGGCTACTCAAACACAGATCGCAGGACATGATATATTTGTAATGCGTTCTAGAGAGCACCGCGTGCTTCCAGCCCCAGGAGTGGAAGATGTCGTTGCTATCTGCAAAGAAGAAGACCAGTAGGACCCAGACAGGGTTTACTGCATCTGTATAAAGTTAAAGAAGAATTTGCACTTTATTAATGTTATGTAATGATGTTTGCATAGTTTGCATAATTTTGCATAGAATACCCCAGTTGGGTAATGTGAAGTATTTAACAAAGTATTAATGTGATTTTTCTAAAAAAGTTTTATGCAAGGACTGCGCGGCTGAGGACTTTGCCAGCCCAAAAACTGTAATTGTAAATAGTTGACACTTCGGTGTCCCATCTTGGTTTTACATAAAGCCATACTACCTCAGAAGAAAAACCCGTATGGTGTGGCCTTGAGTGAGGTCTGCAGCAATGAAGTCCTGCAGCCCACCCAGGACCCACGTGGGAGGTTTTTGGTGCGGGTCCTCCACAAGAATCTGATATTGTATTTATTGATGTGAAAAATGTTTTGATATTTTCTACTTGCATTGTACATATTGTAACGTTGAAGAGTCCTTACCTCCCGCAAGGGATGAGTTATATGTTGATGTTATTATAAAAATTGTTTTTCTATTTCAGCCCGGGAGTGCTGATGATAACTAGGGGGGGATGTGTGGCCCAGCTGCGCTTGGTACACATGTTCCAGGAGTATGTGCTAAAAGGTAATTGCAAAATCTGATATTCATTCACAACACACACTTCTCTAGATTACCACTAGAGGGAACCTTAGACTATTTAAGGGTGTGGTTAGGTAGCAGTAGCTGAGATCAGTTCCTGTCAGGAGTCATTCAAGTCTTGGGTGATTCAGGAGTGAGTCATACCAGCCAGACAGACGGAGATTTCCTGTCAGACAAGACAGAAGAGAGAGAGATTGCAAGCTGATAAGTCAGAACAGACAGACTGCTAGAACCCTAGTAAGTGGAAAGTGACTCTCGGAGCGGGCTTGTAATCAGTCTGACGAAACGTCCTGAAAGCTGCTTTGGACAGAGTCTTTGAAGGAAAGAAGGAAGAGGACTACAGTTGTTAAGAACATCGAGTTAACTGAGAGTCAGTCAGCGAGCTTGGAAAGAAGGAAGAAAGCTAAAGACAGAACCTACTGCTGCCCTGTGCTTATGTTAAGGAGGAGAGTAGGGCGACGGGCGAGTGGTTATCCTAGGAAGGAGTGACTTCGGTGACAGATCACCTTCACTCGAACTAACCGGACACCGGGTCCGAAGTATTGCTGGTACCTTCACGGCTAGTGATAGAAAACCGGAGACCCTGCTGGACTTCAAGTCACAGAGGGTAGCCCTAAGTGCCGATACGTAACCGGGGTCAGGCAGAACAGGAGTCTAGCAGGACGCTGCAGATATAGACTTAGTTCTTTTCAATTTCTGGTCACCAATGTTCTGGTCGCCAGAATAAGCAGAAGACTTCCACCACAATGTTGGCCGGGCGAAGCTGTGCTATACGGAGTTAAACCTGACTTCACGCAGGTTAGGACTCATACACTTTAAAGGAAAAGGAGGCCCTAAACCTACTTGGCAATTACCTGGATGTGCATACTCCACCCTGAACAGCTTCCCGGGACATACCTGAAACCATCTACAGTAAAGGTATGGAAAGAGAACAACTTGTGTGTGACTGACTTATTGCCTGCACCCTGCACCACCATAGACTTTGAGGGAAAAGTCTCACCTGTGGGAGACTTAACAACTTGCTGCCCCATAACATCCCCTCAGAAGATTCACCCTGCAGCGCTGGTCAAAGTGATCAGAAACCACAGGTGGCGTCACGAACTATTACTAAAATCCCCTGTAAATATTCCCCTTTGTATGAGCGCCCAGGGCAACGGACCGAGCTGTGCTACTTGTGACATTCCCCATAGACTTCAATGGGCTCGGTGCCGAGTACCCCATAAGCCCTGGAACCCAGTGTTGTGCGACTCATACATACATTACATTACTGATCCTGAGTTACATCCTGTATTATACTCCAGAGCTGCACTCACTATTCTGCTGGTGCAGTCACTGTGTACATACATTACATTACTGATCCTGAGTTACATCCTGTATTATACTCCAGAGCTGCACTCACTATTCTGCTGGTGCACTCACTGTGTACATACATTACATTACTGATCCTCTGGAGTACGTTACATACTACTACGATAGTTTGTATAACTCCAGAGCTGCACTCACTATTCTGCTGGTGCAGTCACTGTGTACATACATTACATTACTGATCCTGAGTTACATCCTGTATTATACTCCAGAGCTGCACTCACTATTCTGCTGGTGCAGTCACTGTGTACATACATTACTGATCCTGAGTTACATCCTGTAGATCTTTTATTATAAAAGTGAAAAACATAACAATAATAATAACAGAAACAAAACAAATATATAAACCAGAAAATAATCCGTATACTGAACACTGGTCCAGCCGCTCATTCTCTCCTCACACTCATATTATATATACAGAATAATAACTGACATTAAATACTTACACTGTTATGATCTGCTACAAGCACTAAGGAAAGGTGGAATTCTGTCCCTACAATAGGACTGAGCTGGATCCCTACGATGTAACGGGGAACCTGATCCTGCGACCAGACCCGCTAAAGTCCTCAGCTAGTCTGAACGAAGACCTATAGTTGCGAGGGAGGAATCCCTACAAGATCTAGGGACTGGGTGAAAAGGTGGACACCTAACAGAAATTGTAGCAGGGAAAATAAAACAGAAAACAAATTACTACGAGATCCTAAGATCTAGCAAAACTGACAGAGTAAGGCACCTAAGCACCCGGCTAGCTTAAGAGTAGATAATACAATGAAGTCCAGCAAAGCCAGAAGGGCGGAGCCAGACTAAATAGGGTAAAAAGGTCATGTGACCAGCAAACTGAAACAAAACCTAACAAGAGGGTTCTAACAGTACGCTCCCTTCAAAGAGGATCCTCCGGATCCTCTAGGACTTAGGCTTATCCGGAAATCTCTTGTGAAACGCTCTGACAAGTCTAGACGCAGAAACATCATCCGCCCTCACCCATGAGTTATCCTCGGGTCCATAACCCTTCCAAGCGACGAGGTACTGCAAACCCCCTCTATACCGTCTAGAATTTAGGATGCGGGAAATCTCATATTGCCCGTCCTCCACCACCAGGGGAACAATGGCCGAGACGTCTCCATCTGAGACCTCAGCTTTTTTCAAGAGAGAAACATGAAACACCGGATTAATCTTCCAGGAGGTAGGAAGCTCCACATTAACAGAGATTGGTTAATAACCTGAAGCACCTTAAAGGGCCCTACAAACTTGGGACCCAATTTCTTAGACGGAATCCTCAAGGGGCAGATTCTTAGAGGACAACCAGACCATGTCACCAATAGCAAACAAAACCTCTTGTCGTTTTCTATCAAAATACACTTTGGATCTTTTGTTAGCCTCCTGAAGAATACCACGCACATCAGTCCAAACTCTCTCCAAAACAGCAGAAAAATTCTCCTCTTCAGGTACAGCCGATCCCAACTTGGAAAATGACCCAAAAGACGGATGTCTCCCAGTACAACAAAAAAAAGGCGAACAACCAGCAGAAGCGGATGTATGGTTGTTAAGAGCAAACTCAGCAAGTGGCAGAAACTCAGACCACCCCTCTTGATTATCAGTCACAAAACAACGCAAGAACTGCTCAACATCCTGGTTTTTCCTTTCTGTCTGGCCATTAGACTCAGGATGATATCCGGATGAAAACGACAAATGAACTCCCAACCTGTCACAAAAAGCGCGCCAAAAACGAGCCACAAACTGAGGTCCCCTATCAGAAACAATGTCAGTAGGAACACCATGTAGTCTGACTATTTCCTTGACAAAGGCCTTAGCGAGAGTCTTAGCGCAGGGCAGTTTGATGAAAGGAACCAAGTGACACATCTTGCTAAAACGGTCCACGACCACCCAGATGACAGTGAAACCCTCAGAGGGGGGAAGGTCAGTAATAAAGTCCATAGCCAAATGTGTCCAAGGTGCACTACGGACCTCCAGAGGGCAAAGCAACCCCGCAGCAGGAGTATGAGAAGACTTAGATCTAGCACACACAGTGCATTGACGTACCCACTTAATGACTTCCTTCTGCCATCCTGGCCACCAAAAACTTCGACCCACAAGTCTCTTGGTCTCAGAGATTCCAGGATGACCTGCCAACCGAGAGTCATGACATTCAACAAACAAATCTCTCCTCAGGGTACCAGGCACAAACAACCTCCCATGCGGCGTGTTAGATGGGGCATTCTCCTGTGCTTTAAGAATCTCATCTTCCAAAACGGAGTCCAAAACAGCAATAACAACCCCCTCTTGCAAGATGTTTTCCTCCTCCTCCTCAGTACCCACCATAGGAGAAAAGCTGCGAGACAAAGCATCAGCTTTAACATTTTTAGAACCTGGGATGTAAGTAACGGTAAAATTAAACCGTGAGAAAAACAGTGCCCACCTAGCCTGACGGGCATTCAAGTGTTTGGCAGCATCAAGGTAGATCAGATTTTTATGATCGGTGAAGACTTGAACGGGAAATTCCGCTCCCTCCAAAAAATGACGCCAGTGTTCAAATGCGAGTTTAATAGCCAACAATTCCCGATTACCGATATCATAATTTAGTTCAGACTCAGAAAATTTTTTTGAAAAAAAAGCACAGGGATGTACTCCATCCGTATTTGCCTGAGACAACACTGCGCCGACCCCACAGAAGAAGCATCAACCTCAACCAAAAATGGTCTAGTCACATCAGGCTGCGTAAGGATGGGAGCAGAGCTGAACCTCTCCTTTAGCAACACAAAAGCCTCAATGGCCTCAGTAGTCCACTGAACCGCATCAGCACCTTTCTTGGTGAGATCGGTCAGAGGTTTGGCAATCACAGAAAATTTTTTTATGAATTTTCTATAATAATTGGCGAACCCCAAAAACCTCTGTATTGATTTCACACCAATAGGTCTAGGCCAATCCTGCACAGCTTGCACTTTCACCGGGTCCATCTCAAAACCTTCACTGGAGACAATGTAGCCCAAAAAACTAAGTCTCTGTACAGCGAACTCACATTTTTCTAGTTTGGCAAAAAGTGAATTATCACTCAGTAACTGTAATACTTCACGCACACTCCTCCAATGAGACTCCAGATCCGGTGAATAAATCAAAATGTCATCCAAATACACAACCACACTTCTGCCGATCAAAGGTCTAAGGATGTCATTAATAAGATTCTGAAAAAATGCCGGAGCACTGGAAAGTCTAAAAGGCATGACCAGATTCTCAAAATGACCCAGTGGAGTGTTAAACGCAGTCTTCCATTCATCCCCCTCCTTCATGCGCAACAAATTGTATGCCCCCCGAAGATCAATTTTCAAGAACCACTTGGCCCCCACTAACTGATTAAACAAATCAGGAATCAATGGCAGTGGGTAAGGATTGCGTACAGTAATCTTATTAATCTCACGAAAGTCTAGACAAGGCCGTAAACCGCCGTCCTTTTTTTTAACAAAAAAAAATCCAACCGCCACAGGAGATTTGGAAGGCCTAATGTGACCGGCGGCCAAGCTTGTCTGTATGTATTCCTCCAAAGCCTTTCTCTCAGGAATAGTCAAATTAAATAAACGACTTTTAGGAAGAGTCGCTCCAGGGACAAATTCAATTGCACAATCATAATCTCTATGAGGAGGCAATACCTGCGATTCCTTATCAGAAAAAACTTTCCAAAAATCCTGAATAGGTACAGGTAACTGTCATGTATAGTGTACAGTTCCTATAGCGTCTTGTGCTTGGGTGCGAGGAAAACACATGAGACACAGGTTGATATGAAATGACTTGTATTACTTCATACAAGCATGCAGAAAAGGTCACACAGTTTGCAGGAACAGAGGCAGGAGACACAGCAGGCCAGAGTAACTTCAAGCTCTACAATAACTCTCCAAAGCAGGTTCAGGATCTCTTCTCTGTACCGTAATTTCTCTGCAAACATGGATTCACCAGACAGCAGGTTTCCAGAGTCCAAAAGTGTTCCAAAGTTCCTCAGTAGGAAATAGCTGGAGTCCAAAATCCTAGGTTTCCAGGAGTCAGGTCACAGGCTGACTGAAGCTTGATTCAGGAGCACTGATTGTTCAGCTGAGGCTGCTTAAGAAGCAAGAGGAGAGAATCAGGGCGGGAACATGAAAGCTGGAACCTCCATATTAACTGAGGGCAAGATAGCTGCAGCAAGACAGAAAGCAAAATGGCCGACGGAAAACTGAGTTTCAAGGAACATGTCAAAAGAGACAAAGAACCTTACATTACTCCCCCCTTAGGGACAACCTCCGGATGACCTCAGACCAGGCTTGTCAGGGTACCTCTGATGAAACTGGCGGAGCAGGTGAGGAGCATTTACATTATTGACTGGCTCCCATGAGTTGTCCTCCACTGGGTAGCCCTGCCATTTAATCAAATATTGCAACTGATTTCTGTACAACCTGGAATCTAGAATCCTTTCCACCATAAATTCTTCCTGACCATCGACCAGCACTGGGTCAGGGCAAGGAGAAGAACGTCCAGGAAACGTATTGGGTGTTGCAGCCTTTACTAGGGATACATGAAAGACAGGGTGGATTCTCATAGTTCTGGGCAGTTGAAGACGACAAGCAACAGCACTTATAATCTTATTGATCTTATAAGGTCCAATGTACTTATGTCCCAATTTAGACGATGGAATCTTTATTTTAAGATTTCTGGTTGACAGCCAGACCAAATCTCCTACCTTGAAAGCTGGTGCAGGTTTACGAAATTTATCTGCTGCTTTCTTGTACCTTTCCTGAGCCAATTCTAGATTTTCCTTTAGAAGATCCATATTCTTTTGTAAAGAAGTGATTCTTTCAGCCACTGCCGGCAAGGGCGTATCTATGGGAAATCGAGGAAGAATGTTAGGATGATAACCTAGATTGGAGTAAAAAGGAGACTGCTTAGTGGAGGCGCTCTGAGAGTTGTTATAAGAGAACTCAGCCAGTGGAAGTAGATCCACCCAATCATCCTGTAGGTGGCAGATAAAACAGCGGAGATACTGCTCCAGGGTCTGATTGGTTCGTTCTGTCTGTCCATTAGTCTGGGGATGAAAAGCAGAAGAAAGGTTTACTTTAATGTCCAATGCGGCACAGAAATTTTGCCAAAACCTTGAAGTGAATTGCACCCCTCGATCCGAAATGACCTCATCCGGTACTCCATGTAAGCGAAACACATTCTTAATCATTAAGTCTGATGTCTGTTTTGCAGTGGGTAAACCGACACAAGGGATAAAATGAGCTGCCTTTGTTAGACGATCAACCACCACTAGAATGGTGTTCTTCCCTTGAGAGGTTGGTAACTCCACAATGAAGTCCATAGAAATGGATCCCCACGGGCGGGACGGGGTGGGAAGAGGTTGTAACAGACCAGTTGGTGAGGAGCGAGGTGTTTTGCATCTTGCACAGACTTCACATGAAGTGACATAGTTTAAAACATCTTTCCTGTAAGTGGGCCACCAAAAGAAACGAGAAAGAAATTCTTGTGTCTTTAGAATTCCCCTATGCCCGGCTATCTTGGAATCGTGGATGAGTTGCAATACTCTCAATCTGACTGTTTCAGGTATATACAGACGTTGTCCCTGAATCCACACACCATTCTTAAGAACAAGACTTACGTCCCTTGGGGGTTGAGCCAACAAAGAATCCGCATGGTATTCTTCCTTGATGTCCTTAAGTAGGTCTTGATTATGAATCACTCCCAGGAATCTAGAGTCAGGAAGAATAGTCTTAGGAGGAGTAAGTGGACGTGTCTCTGCTGAATGAATCCTAGAGAGTGCATCAGCCTTTCCATTGCGCGATCCTGGTCTATAAGAAATTACAAAATTAAATTGGTTTAGGAAAAGATTCCAGCGAGCCTGGCGAGGAGTCAGGCACTTAGCCGACCTGATAAATTCAAGGTTACGATGGTCTGTCAGGACGACTATTTGCTGTGCAGCTCCCTGAAGAAGGTGTCTCCATTCCTTGAAGGCGGCAATAATGGCCAACAATTCTCTATTGCCCACATCGTAGTTCCTCTCAGCCGAAGACAACTGCTGGGAAAAGAAGGCACAGGGATGCAAGACATTCTTCTCACCTGTTCTCTGAGAGAGTATAGCTCCAACGGCACAGTCTGAAGCATCCACCTCTATTATGAAGGCAAGCTCGGGGTTGGGATGTACTAAGATAGGTGCGGTGGTAAATTTATCCTTTAAACAGGAAAATGCTTCCTGCGCTTGCGGGGTCCAGGAGAACCTAGACTGTTTCCGGGTAAGTTGGGTGATAGGTGACACTACCTCAGAGAAATTCCTAATGAAACGTCTATAGAAGTTGGCAAACCCGATGAAGCGCTGCACCTCCTTCACATTTCTAGGAATTGGCCAATCCTTGATGGCTTGGGTCTTGCTTCCATCCATACTAATCCCTTGCGTAGATAGTACATACCCCAGAAATTGAATTTCGGTCCTATGGAATTCACACTTTTCAAGTTTGATGTAGAGATGGTTTTGTCTTAGGCGTTCTAAGACCATTCTCACATGTCCATGATGTTCCTCTGTGGAGTTAGAAAAAATTAGAATATCATCCAGATAAATCACCACAAATGTATTTTAGGGATCCCTGAAGATTCATTCACAAGTGTTGGAAAGGGGCGGGGGCGGTACTCGGGCCCAAAAAGGGCCCAATAACTAGATTTTCGAAGTGCCCCATAGCGGACCTGAATGCAGTTTTCCATTCATCCCCAGGCCCTAATACGGACCAAGTTAAAGGCCCCCGGAGATCCATTTTAGAGAAAATTTTTGGCGTGCCGCCTCTCCCCCCAAAAACTCAGGGAAAAAGGGCCCAAGGGATAAGGGTTTTTCCTAATAGTAACCTTATTGAGTTCCCTATAGCCCTATGCAGGGTCTCAGAACCCCATTTTTCCTTCTTCACAAAGAAGTTTGGGGTGCAGCGGGGGAGATGAAGGGGGGCGTAGAAGCCTTTGGCTAGTTTTTCATCTATGTAATCCTTCAAAGTTTTTTAGCTCGGGCCCCGCTGGGGGGTAGATCTTCCCAAAAAGGTATCTCGGCTCCACAATAATTTGATTGGACAATCATATGGACGGTAAAGGGGAAAGCTGACAGCGTTTTTCTTGTCACATAAATCCACATAGCCCTTTGGTATACAGCGGGTAGTTCAGGGACTGACTGGTTCCTTTGGGAACAAGCAACTAAAAACCCCTTGACTCATCGTTTCTCCGGAAAGTGTAATTCCTTGGTCTCCCAGTTAATCGTAGGATTCTGCGCCGCAGCCAGGGGAAAGCCTGTTATGTTTCGGTAGCTGAGGAGCGCAGGAAAAAAAGGCAATACACCAGAGCATTGGAATCAAAGGGTTTGCGTACCCTGACTAACCACCACAACTAGAGGCAGCCGTGGGCGTTCCAAACGTTGGTCCTAGAAGCCTCGTCACACCTGAGAAACCCAACTACACCTAAAGATAGAAATAGGAAAGCTACTGCCCCCGGGGCAGAACCCCCAAAAATAAAAAAAGCCCCCAAAC
>JARQOD010004498.1:0-24488 GCA_033576555.1 Oophaga sylvatica
ACCCTCCCCCCCTTTTGCGGGCTCCATCTTTCGATCTTTTAAGGCGAGGTGCTGGAAGGAGAAGAGGAAAGGAAAAAAAAAAAAACAATAGTGTTTACTGTGGTAACACTCCAGAGTAAATTTTAAGGGAATGCGCTCACCTGGAATGGTTGTGAGAAGTCACAACCACTGTCATCATAAGGTATTAAACGGACATCTGATATCCACAGTCACAGCAGACACGGCTTTCCCAGACCAGCAGACACTAAACATTGGCTCCTGAATCTTGTCATGTATAGTGTACAGTTCCTATAGCGTCTTGTCTGGGTGCGAGGAAAACACAGGAGACATAGGTTGAAATGAAATGATTGTATTACTTCATACAAGCATGCTGAAAAGTTCACACAGTTTGCAGGAACAGCGACAGGAGACACAGCAGGCCAGAGTAACTTCAAGCACTACAGTAAATCTCCAAAGCAGGTTCAGGATCTCTTCTCTGTACCGTAATTCCTCTGCAAACATGGATTCACCAAACAGCAGGTTTCCAGAGTCCAAAAGTGTTCCAAGGTTCCTCAGTAGGGAATAGCTGGAGTACAAGTCCAAGGCTTCCAGGAGTCAGGTCACAGACTGACTGAGGCTTGATTCAGGAGCACTGATTGTTCAGCTGAGGCTGCTTAAGAAGCAAGAGGGAAGAATCAGGGCGGGAACATGAAAACTGGAAACTCCATATTAACTGAGGGCAAGAGCTGCAGAAAGACAGAAAGCAACATGGCCGACGGAAAACTGAGTTTCAAGGAACATGTCAACAGAGACAAAGAACCTTACATAAACATTAATATGGAGAAAAGTATGTGCCCCCCACATCCTCCTCCAGGGGCTTCTCTGTCCTCATGTACAGTCATGGCCAAAAGTTTTGAGAATGATACAAATATTATATTTTCACATGATCTGCTGCCCTCTGGTTTTTATGTGTGTTTTGACAGATGTTTTTATCACAGACAGAAATATAATTGCAAACATATGAGTAACAAAAGCTTATATTGACAGTTAGAATGAGTTAATGCAGCAAGTCAATATTTACAGTGTTGACCCTTCTTCTTCAGGACCTCTGCAATTCTACCTGGCATGCTCTCAATCAACTTCTGGACCAAATCCTGACTGATAGCAGTCCATTCTTGTACAATCAATGCTTTCATTTTGTCAGAATTTTTAGGTTTTTGTTTGTCCACCCGTCTCTTGATGATTGACCACAAGTTCTCAATGGGATTAAGATCTGGGGAGTTTCCAGGCCATGGACCCAAAATCTCTATGTTTTGTTCCCTGAGCCATTTAGTTATCACCTTTGCTTTATGGCAAGGTGCTCCATCATGCTGGAAAAGGCATTGTTGATCGCCAAACTGCTCTTGGAGGGTTGGGAGAAGTTGCTCTTGGAGGACATTCTGGTACCATTCTTTATTCATGGCTGTGTTTTTAGGCAAGACTGTGAGAGAGCCGATTCCCTTGGCTGAGAAGCAACCCCACACATGAATGGTTTCAGCATGCTTAATAGTTGGCATGAGACAAGACTGGTGGTAGCGCTCACCTTGTCTTCTCCGAATGAGGCGTTTTCCTGATGTCCCAAACAATCGAAAAGGGGATTCATCAGAGAAAATAACTTTACCCCAGTCCTCAGCAGTCCACTGCCTGTACCTTTTGCAGAATATCAGTCTGTCCATGATGTTTTTTCTGGAGAGAAAGTGGCTTCTTTGCTGCCCTCCTTGAGACCAGGCCTTGCTCCAAGAGTCTCCACCTCACAGTGCGTGCAGATGCACTCACACCTGCCTGCTGCCATTCCTGAGCAAGCTCTGCACTGCTGGTAGCCCAATCCCGCAGCTGAAACACTTTTAAGAAACGGTCCTGGCGCTTGCTGGTCTTTCTTGGGCGCCCTGAAGCCTTTTTGGCAACAATGGAACCTCTCTCCTTGAAGTTCTTGATGATGCGATAGATTGTTGACTGAGGTGCAATCTTTCTAGCTGTGATACTTTTCCCTGTTAGGCCATTTTTGTGCATTCTTACTTAATCATGACAGATTGATCTCCAGCCATGTCCTTATCAACACCCACACCTGTGTTAATGGAGCAATCACTGAAAAGAGGTTAGCTGGTCCTTTTAAGGCAGGGCTGCAATGATGTTGAAATGTGTTTTGGGGGATAAAGTTCATTTTCTAGCCAAATATTGACTTTGCAAGTAATTGCTTTTAAGCTGATCACTCTTTATAACATTCTGGAGTATATGCAAATTGCCATTAGAAAAAGTTAAGCAGTAGACTTTGTAAAACTTAATATTTGTGTAATTCTCAAAACTTTTGGCCATGACTGTACATCCATAGACATTAATATGGAGAAAAGTATGTACCCCCACATCCACCTCCGGGGGCTTCTCTGTCCTCATCTACATCCATAGACATTAATATGGAGAAAAGTATGTGCCCCCCACATCCATCTCCAGGGGCTTCTCTGTCCTCCATCTACATCCATAGACATTAATATGGAGAAAAGTATGTGCCCCCCACATCCACATCCAGGGTCTTCTCTGTCCTCATCTACATCCATAGACATTAATATGGAGAAAAGTATGTGCCCCCCACATCCATCTCCAGGGGTTTTTCTGTCTTCGTCTACATCCATAGACATTGTGAGACAGTGAGTGAATATGTGATGAATGGGGTGTTTCATTTCACCTAGGTATAAGGGAAATGTGTGGCTTTGTAAACCTAGTGGTAGAGAAAGGTCACTACACCTCACATTCAGCACACACTTGCAGCACAAGCCTGAAACTACTCAGGTCTTAATTAGGAGACCAGAAGTAGGTGTCTGCAAACACAATCTGAGAGCTAGTTTAGCCTGGACACAGGAAGGTGTCCTGGCACAAGAAACAGTCTCCAAGAGTGTTAGAGCTAGTTTAGCCTGGACACAGGAAGGTGTCTCGGCACAAGAAACAGTCTCCAAGAGTGTTAGAGCTGTCTTTAGCCTGGACACAGAGAGGTGTCCTGGCACAAGGAAGCAGTCTCCAAGAGTGTTAGAGCTGTCTTTAGCCTGGACACAGAGAGGTGTCCTGGCACAAGGAAGCAGTCTCCAAGAGTGTTAGAGCTATCTCAGTTTGGGTGCAGGAAGGACCCCGGACATAGGAGTAGTCTCAGTGCGAATCCGTGTGAAGAGCGGCTGAATAGGAGTGGATCTCTCTCAAGTCTGGACATGGAAGGTGCCTTCAGACACAAGGAGGAGTATCTGTGAAGTCCATACTGGTAACATATGTGATATGTGTTGTTTTGGGCACAGACTGGTAGAGTCTGGGTCCCGGATAGAGAGGGCCATCTATCTAAGTGTAATTAGAGGCTAGACAAGCCCAGGTTTTCTGTTTATGCTTTGTTTTAATCTGTTTGCTGTGGACTTTAATAAAGCTGGTTGCGGCCAGTTTTGCACCAGAACTGCTGTCTGAATGAACTGTTTCCGGGCCATTCTGTCTACCCAGACAGCGATCCTAGAGCTAAACCCCCTGGAAAGCTTACAATTGGCGAGAATGCTGGGGCAGCGCAGTGCCTGATACAGTTAGTGCTGGAGTGTGTATGCAGCACAGTGGCGAGAGACAGCATTAAAGGTGAAGTCTATTGAAATAGCAGCAGAAAAAAAAAAAAAAAAAGTGTGTCAGCAGAAACGTCTGTTTGGAGCAGTCTTGGAGAGACAGTGGCCCTGATAGGGTCTGCAGAGAGAAAATGTATGCACAGCAAAGCTGAACTTGTTGTGAAAATGACTGTGGAATGTGCAGCAGCAAAAGAAAAGTCTGTGGAGCAGTCTTAAAGAGACAGGAGCCCTAATAGACTTTGCAAAGAAAAAAAAAAAGTGTCTGCACAGCAGAGCTGAATTTTTCTATGGAAAAGACTGTGGAGTGTGTATGTCTTGTGTGAAGACTGCCGTTGTTGAGACAGAGAAGTCTGACAGCATGGATGACAGCATGGAGGCGCTGTTTGAACAAATGGCACAAGTTAATGTGCAACATAAAACTGCCGGGGTTGAGACAGATAAGTCCGGCAGTATGAAGGAGCTTATTGAGTACCTGGCCCAGGCCCAGTGGAGCCTGCAGCAGAGCATGGAGCAGCAGCGCCTGCAGCACCAGCAGCGCATGCAGCAGGCCCAGCAGCAATTCCTGCAGCAGCAGCAGGAGAATGACCGGTTGTTTTTTGAGCAGATTGCAGCTCTCAACACCTCGTCCCAGAGTAATGTTGTGAAGGTACCTGCGTTGTCCGCTGTAAAGAAGGCGGTAAAACGGTCCCTGAAAAAAATGACACCTCGTGATGATGTGGAGGTATATCTCACTAGGTTTGAGAGATTGGCAGAGAAGGAGAATCTGCCCCTATCTGAATGGGCCATGATGGTCGCACCCTATCTGATTGGAGAGCCCCAAAGGGCATATGCTGACCTGAGCGAGCAGGACAGCCAAGACTATGGCAAGTTGAAAGCGGAGATTCTTACCCGGCTGGGTGTTACGGTGACAGCCCGTGCCAGGGGAGTACATGACTGGAGATACAGTTGGAAGTCTGCAGTCAGCAGGCTTGATTATGGAGTTGAAAAGGTGATAGTGGACCGCTACACCCAAGCACGTCCTCCTGAGGTACAGCCGTCTGAGAGGTCGTCACTTCGGAGTTCCCGGACGCTGAACTCTCGCGGTAAGAGCGTTCCAGCTGTTGGGGACATGGGGTATGCTGATAAGCGGGTTCAGGCCCGAGGGGACATGTGGGTGGGAGAGTGTGATGGACAGTGTTGGAGCTGGCGTGAAATTGCAGCCGACTGTCCAATAGAGGGGGAGCCTATGTGTTGTGATGTTGGCAGATCCCTCTCTCCCTGCGCAGAGCCTGTGTGTGTGTCCACCTCAGCCGAAGAGACTGGACCACAGGGGTCCCCGGTGGTTGTAAATGACTGCCCAGCACAGGCCCTCTTGGACTCAGAGAGTCCAGTGACTTCCGTATGTGACAGCCTGATTGATAGGGACTTCATCCCTGATAAGCACCTGAGTATGGTGTGCATCCATGGAGACACCAAAGTCTACCCAGAGACTGCCGTGGACTTGGTCCCCAAACTCGGGGAGGTTTCATATGAAGTGGGGGTAGTGAAGAACCTGGTGCAACCCGTCATATTGGGTAATGACTTTCCCCGGTCTAAGGATCTCGGGGAAAGGGTGATTCTGATGAACAGTGTGATGAAGCTCCTATTGAGGGTGCGCAGTCCCGAGGGGCGGAACACAATGCTAGTGGGCCATTAAAATTATGTGATAATGATGATGATCATGATAATGATGATGACCATGATAATGATGCTGATATTGATAATGATAATGATGATCATGATAATGATGATGATGCTGATATTGATAATGATGATGATGCTAATCATAATAGTGATGATACTGATGATGATCATGATAAAGATGAAATTCCTTTGCAGGTGATGTTGGGAGACGAGGATGATGGTTCTCGGGAACCGAGTGTCCCTTACTTACCTGTGCCCTGTGACAATTTTGAGAGTGAGCAGTGGCGAGACCCCTCTCTTAGGACGGCACAGGAAAATATGAGTGTTCTAAATGAGGTTTCCCAGGAGCCTGGCTCTGAGGAGAGGTTTCCTCATGCTGCCATGGACAATAGCCTATTGTATAGGGACACTGAAGTCCAGGGAGAGGTCGTGAGTCAGCTCCTAGTTCCTGAGCTATATAGAAGTATAGTGCTGGGGTTGTCACATAGTCACATACTTGAGGGACCAGATGGTGAAGTTAATGTTGTGGATGACATGTTAACTAAGGTTCCAGATCAGGATGTGAATGAAAATGAATTGTATAACCCTGACAATGAGCAGGACATGAATGAAAATGAATTGTATAACTCTGACAGTGAGCCAGATGTGGCTGAGAAAAAGGGGTCAGATAGTGATAGTGAATCATCTGATGACCATAAAGCAACCAGTGCAAATGAGGAAGGCATGGTAGCAGAGGAGGTTGAGAGTCCTGAGAAGAAAGCTGATGCTGACCTTACAGCCGGACAGAAGATGGCATCTGAAGATGTTTTACAGTTGGCCGGTTCCCTGGCGAAGACTAAGGTGAAAGGAGGAGAGCTGAGCTTTGAAGGCAGGACTCTGAAACTGAACACAGCACAAGTGGATGCTGTTGAAGATGAGAAGTTGTCGGTGTGTGGTGTGGATCTGCATCATGCCAAGGACTCTGAAGGTGATGTTGCAGAGGTGGAAAAAGCCATGGAAGTGGTGGTCACCAAGCCAGATGCCTCATCAGAAGCTGAGGTTTCAAGTGAAGCTGTGAGGAGCAAGACTGAAGATATGGGGACTGACTCTGTCCAGGAATCTGTTTCTGCCGAAGACAGCGGCGTGGACGGGTTACGGTCCGGATCAGTAGCTGGCATTGGTGAGCTCAAGCGCACTTTCAGGGAGGCTACATCGGAGCCACGTCCCAACAAATGGGAAAAGCGATGTGTCACTCCGTTGCCGCTGCAGACACACGGGAGCCCAGATGGGATGCAGAACGTGGTGGAAGAGAAGAATCCGGCGGGTTCTGAGTATACAGATGCCGCTATCAAGGAGAACTTGAGGGCTGGAATAAATGGAGATATTGGAGACCAAAGTGATGTGGCTGAAGAGGTAGAGTCTAGGACTGACGGTGGGGCTTCTGGGCATGTCCTGCCAGAAGAGCCTGAAAGTGGGGAACTGGAGAAAAGTGAAAAACCCCCTATACCTTCTGTGATAGTTGGTGACACATGGTCAGTGCACCAGGGACAGGAGGTACGTGAGTTTCTGAGGAAGAGTCAGCAGAAGTGTTCTGATGTGTCGGGTCGTACTTCTCTGGCCAGGCACTATATCGAAAATGAGCCCGGCCCTAAGGTCAAGATGAAACCGTGCAGGATACCCGAGGCCCGCAGAGAGTATAGGCCTGGGAGGGTACAGGGTAGTGCGGATGCTTCAGATGAAGAGAAAACTGATGTTGGCTATGACAGTGGTGAGGATGAAGCTGATGAGGGCCATGACTGGTCCAGAGTTCACTGTCTCTGTTGGATTGTTGACCAGCCCTCCGGTCTGGATGACCAGCCCTCCGGTCTGGAGAAGAGGGAGGGGATATGTGAGACAGTGAGTGAATATGTGATGAATGGGGTGTACATTTCACCTAGGTATAAGGGAAATGTGTGGCTTTGTAAACCTAGTGGTAGAGAAAGGTCACTACACCTCACATTCAGCACACACTTGCAGCACAAGCCTGAAACTACTCAGGTCTTAATTAGGAGACCAGAAGTAGGTGTCTGCAAACACAATCTGAGAGCTAGTTTAGCCTGGACACAGGAAGGTGTCCTGGCACAAGAAACAGTCTCCAAGAGTGTTAGAGCTAGTTTAGCCTGGACACAGGAAGGTGTCTCGGCACAAGAAACAGTCTCCAAGAGTGTTAGAGCTGTCTTTAGCTTGGACACAGAGAGGTGTCCTGGCACAAGGAAGCAGTCTCCAAGAGTGTTAGAGCTGTCTTTAGCCTGGACACAGAGAGGTGTCCTGGCACAAGGAAGCAGTCTCCAAGAGTGTTAGAGCTATCTCAGTTTGGGTGCAGGAAGGACCCCGGACATAGGAGTAGTCTCAGTGCGAATCCGTGTGAAGAGCGGCTGAATAGGAGTGGATCTCTCTCAAGTCTGGACATGGAAGGTGCCTTCAGACACAAGGAGGAGTATCTGTGAAGCTCCATACTGGTAACATATGTGATATGTGTTGTTTTGGGCACAGACTGGTAGAGTCTGGGTCCCGGATAGAGAGGGCCATCTATCTAAGTGTAATTAGAGGCTAGACAAGCCCAGGTTTTCTGTTTATGCTTTGTTTTAATCTGTTTGCTGTGGACTTTAATAAAGCTGGTTGCGGCCAGTTTTGCACCAGAACTGCTGTCTGAATGAACTGTTTCCGGGCCATTCTGTCTACCCAGACAGCGATCCTAGAGCTAAACCCCCTGGAAAGCTTACAACATTAATATGGAGAAAAGTATGTGCCCCCCACATCCACCTACAGGGGCTTCTCTGTCCTCATCTACATCCATAGACATTAATATGGAGAAAAGTATGTGCCCCCCACATCCATCTCCAGGGGCTTTTCTGTCCTTATCTACATCCATAGACATTAATATGGAGAAAAGTATGTGCCCCCCACATCCACCTCCGGGGGCTTCTCTGTCCTCATCTACATCCATAGACATTAATATGGAGAAAAGTATGTGCCCCCCCACATCCTCCTCCAGGGGCTTCTCTGTCCTCATCTACATCCATAGACATTAATATGGAGAAAAGTATGTGCCCCCCACATCCATCTCCAGGGGCTTTTCTGTCCTTATCTACATCCATAGACATTAATATGGAGAAAAGTATGTGCCCCCCACATCCACCTCCGGGGGCTTCTCTGTCCTCATCTACATACATAAACATTAATATGGAGCAAAGTATGTGCCTCCCACATCCACCTCCGGGGGCTTCTCTGTCCTCATCTACATACATAGACATTAATATGGAGCAAAGTATGTGCCCCCCACATCCACCTCCGGGGACTTCTCTGTCCTCATCTACATCCATAGACATTAATATGGAGAAAAGTATGTGCCCCCCACATCCTCCTTCTACATCCATAGACATTAATATGGAGAAAAGTATGAGCCCCCCACATCCTCCTTCTACATCCATAGACATTAATGTGGGGAAAAGTATGTGCCCCCCACATCCACTTCCAGGGGCTTCTCTGTCCTCATCTACATCCATAGACATTAATATGGAGAAAAGTATGTGCCCCCACATCCATCTCCAGGGGCTTTTCTGTCTTCGTCTACATCCATAGACATTAATATGGAGAAAGTATGTGCCCCCCACATCCTCCTTCGCGGGCTTCTCTGTCCTCATCTACATCCATAGACATTAATATGGAAAAAAGTATGTGCCCCCCACATCCACCTCCGGGGGGCTTCTCTGTCCTCCATCTACATCCATAGGCATTAAAATGGAGAAAAGTATGTGCCCCACATCCACCTCCGGGGGCTTCTCTGTCCTCATCTACATCCATAGACATTAATATGGAGAAAAGTATGTGCCCCCACATCCATCTCCAGGGGCTTCTCTGTCCTCATCTACATCCATAGACATTAATATGGAGAAAAGTATGTGCCCCCCACATCCACCTCCGGGGGCTTCTCTGTCCTCATCTACATTCATAGACATTAATATGGAGAAAGTATGTGCCCCCCACATCCTCCTTCGCGGGCTTCTCTGTCCTCATCTACATTCATAGACATTAATATGGAGAAAAGTATGTGCCCCCACATCCACCTCGGGGGGCTTCTCTGTCCTCCATCTACATCCATAGGCATTAAATTGAGAAAAGTATATGCCCGCCCTACATCCACCTCCAGGGGCTTCTCTGTCCTCATCTACATCCTAAACATTAATATGGAGGAAAAGTATGTGCCCTCCACATCCACCTCCAGGGGCTTCTCTGTCCTCATCTACATCCATAGACATTAATATGGAGAAAAGTATGTGCCCCCCACATCCTCCTCCAGGGGCTTCTCTGTCCTCATCTACATCCATAGACATTAATATGGAGAAAAGTATGTGCCCCCACATCCTCCTCCAGGGGCTTCTCTGTCCTCATCTACATCCATAGACATTAATATGGAGAAAAGTATGTGCCCCCACATCCATCTCCAGGGGCTTTTCTGTCCTTATCTACATCCATAGACATTAATATGGAGAAAAGTATGTGCCCCCACATCCACCTCCGGGGGCTTCTCTGTCCTCATCTACATCCATAGACATTAATATGGAGAAAAGTATGTGCCCCCACATCCTCCTTCTACATCCATAGACATTAATATGGAGAAAAGTATGTGCCCCCCACATCCTCCTTCTACATCCATAGACATTAATATGGAGAAAGTATGACCCCCACATCCTCCTTCTACATCCATAGACATTAATGTGGGGAAAAGTATGTGCCCCCCACATCCACTTCCAGGGGCTTCTCTGTCCTCATCTACATCCATAGACATTAATATGGGAAAAGTATGTGCCCCCACATCCTCCTCCAGGGGCTTCTCTGTCCTCATCTACATCCATAGACATTAATATGGAGAAAAGTATGTGCCCCCCACATCCTCCTCCAGGGGCTTCTCTGTCCTCATCTACATCCATAGACATTAATATGGAGAAAAGTATGTGCCCCCCACATCCATCTCCAGGGGCTTTTCTGTCCTTATCTACATCCATAGACATTAATATGGAGAAAAGTATGTGCCCCCACATCCACTCCGGGGGCTTCTTCTGTCCTCATCTACATCCATAGACATTAATATGGAGAAAAGTATGTGCCCCCACATCCATCTCCAGGGGCTTCTCTGTCCTCATCTACATCCATAAACATTAATATGGAGAAAAGTATGTGCCCCCCACATCCACCTCCGAGGGCTTCTCTGTCCTCATCTACATTCATAGACATTAATATGGAGAAAGTATGTGCCCCCCATATCCTCCTTCGCGGGCTTCTCTGTCCTCATCTACATTCATAGACATTAATATGGAGAAAAGTATGTGCCCCCACATCCACCACCGGGGGGCTTCTCTGTCCTCCATCTACATCCATAGGCATTAAAATGGAGAAAAGTATATGCCCCCCCCCACATCCACCTCCAGGGGCTTCTCTGTCCTCATCTACATCCATAAACATTAATATGGAGAAAAGTATGTGCCCCCCACATCCACCTCCAGGGGCTTCTCTGTCCTCATCTACATCCATAGACATTAATATGGAGAAAAGTATGTGCCCCCCACATCCATCTCCAGGGGCTTTTCTGTCCTTATCTACATCCATAGACATTAATATGGAGAAAAGTATGTGCCCCCCACATCCACCTCCGGGGGTTCTCTGTCCTCATCTACATCCATAGACATTAATATGGAGAAAAGTATGTGCCCCCCACATCCATCTCCAGGGGCTTTTCTGTCTTCGTCTACATCCATAGACATTAATATGGAGAAAAGTATGTGCCTCCCACATCCACCTCCGGGGCTTCTCTGTCCTCATCTACATCCATAGACATTAATATGGAGAAAAGTATGTGCCCCCCACATCCACCTCCGGGGGCTTCTCTGTCCTCATCTACATCCATAGACATTAATATGGAGAAAAGTATGTGCCCCCCACATCCACCTCCGGGGGCTTCTCTGTCCTCATCTACATCCATAGACATTAATATGGAGAAAAGTATGTGCCCCCCACATCTCCTTCTACATCCATAGACATTAATATGAAGTTAGATGATGTTGGGGTTGGGCTCTTTGGGCACATTGCAGTTAGGGGGTAACGTTCTCCTTGAATCGCCAAACCTAGACTCCTCCATCAAACGCAGAATGTAACTGTGATCCGTCACTGCACAGGACACGTTTCTTCCAGAGTACAGTTGTGGCAGTTTTATACCATTTCATCCAACGCTCGGTATTGTGCTTGGTGATGTATGGCGGTATGCAGCTGCTTGGCCATGAGCCTCCTGGTGGGGGCGCAGTGTTTGTGCTGATACCAGAGGAGATCTGGACTCTGCATTTATGAGGTCAGCTGAAAGGTCGCGACTTTTCTTCTGCTCAGCACTGGACCCCCCACTATGTAACGTTATGGGGTCTTAACTTGGTGGCTGAGTTGCCTCCCCTTTGACAGTCGATGATATTGTATCGGCGCTGATTCTCGCAGCTTTGTGTTATAATTACCCACAATATGGAGAACAGGAGGATGCAGGAGGAATGCTGCACATTAATGGCTGCAGATGTGTTTAAAGGATATTGTTTGGAGTTGTAAATCCGGGGACGAGCTGTTATCGCCGTTGTTGGATCAGTCGTTTCATGTGAGATAACGATGTGGGGAGGAAGCTGTGACAGGAGTCTGCACCCCATCATCTTCATCTTCAAAAGGCTCCAAAGTAAACTTGTTACATTGTCTCCATCTGCACAATATGTATCCACCTGAACGACAACCAGCAGTCACGTCCTCTTATGATCCCATGTATGAGAAGAGTGGGGCGGAGCAGAGGAGGATGGGCCTCACAGACCCTCATCCAGGGGCCTCACAGACCCTCATCCAGGGGCTCCACAGAACCTCATCCAGGGGCCTCCACAGAACCTCATCCAGGGGCCCCTACAGTCCCTCATCCAGGGGCCTCCACAGAACCTCATCCAGGGGCTCTCACAGTCCCTCATCCAGGGGCCTCCACAGAACCTCATCAAAGGGGCTCTCACAGTCCCTCATCCAGGGGCCCACACAGTCCCTCATCCAAGGGCCCCTACAGTCCCTCATCCAGGGGCCCCACAGACCCTCATCAAAGGGGCCTCCACAGAACCTCATCCAGGGGCTCTCACAGTCCCTCATCCAGGGGCCCACACAGTCCCTCATCCAAGGGCCTCTACAGTCCCTCATCCAGGGGCCCCTACAGTCCTTCATCCAAGGGCACACACAGTCCCTCATCCAAGGGCCCCTACAGTCTCTCATCCAGGGACCCCTACAGTCTCTCATCCAGGGACCCCTACAGTCCCTCATCCAGGGGCCCCTACAGTCCCTCATCCAGGGGCCCCACAGACCCTCATCCAGGGGCCTCCACAGAACCTCATCCAGGGGCTCTCACAGTCTCTTATCCAGGGGCCCACACAGTCCCTAATCCAAGAGCCCCTACAGTCTCTCATCCAGGGGCCCCTACAGTCCCTCATCCAGGGGCCCCTACAGTCACTCATCCAGGGGCCCCACAGTCCCTCATACAAGGGCCCCTACAGTCCCTCATCCAGGGGCCCCTACAGTCCCTCATCCAGGGGCCCCTACAGTCCCTCATCCAGGTTCCCCTACAGTCCGTCATCCAGGGGCCCCACAGTCCCTCATCCAGGGGCCCACACAGTCCCTCATCCAAGGGCACCTACAGTCCCTCATCCAGGGGCCCCTACAGTCCCTCATCCAGGGCCCCACAGTCCCTCATACAGGGGCCCCTACAGTCCCTCATCCAGGGGCCCCTACAGTCCCTCATCCAGGTTCCCCTACAGTCCCTCATCCAGGGGCCCCACAGTCCCTCATCCAGGGGCCCACACAGTCCCTCATCCAAGGGCCCCTACAGTCCCTCGTCCAGGGGCCCTACAGTTCCTCATCCAGGGGCCTCCACAGTCCCTCATCCAGGGGCCCCTACAGTCCCTCATCCAGGTTCCCTACAGTCTCTCATCCAGGGGCCCCACAGTCCCTCATCCAGGGGCCCACACAGTCCCTCAATCGCCATAGGGCCCCTACAGTCCCTCATCCAGGGGCCCCTACAGTCTCATCCAGGGGCCTCCACAGCGCCTCATCCAGGGGTCCCCATAGTCCCTCATCCAGGGGCCCCCACAGTAACTCATCCAGGGGCCCCCACATCCCTTCATCCAGAGGCCCCCACAGTGCCTCATCCAGGGGACCCCACAGTCCGTCCTCCATGGGCCCCCACAGTCCTTTAATCAGTAGCCCCCCACATCCCCTCATCCAAAGGCCCCCACAGTGCATCATCCTGGGGCCCCCACACTGATGCAATTATTGATTAAAGCCTTGTCCAATCTTCTGTCCAGCGAGGTTAGGTGATACCTGAGAACCCGCCTTGTCTTCAAGCTCATGGGATGTTATGGGATGTCTATATATGCAGCATTATGGACTATATATATGTGCAGTATTATGGGATGTCTATATGTGCAGCATTATGGGATGCCTATATATGCAGCATTATGGGATGTCTGCATATGCAGCATTGAGGGATGTCTGCATATGAAGCATTATGAGATGTCCATATGTGCAGCATTATGGGATGCCTATATATGCAGAATTATGGGATATCTATATGTGCAGCATTATGGGATGTCTGTATATGCAGCATTATGAGATGTCTATTTGTAGCATTATGTGGAGTCTATATGTACAACATAATGGGATGTCTACATGCAGTGGGAAAAATAAGAATTTGATCCACTGCCGATTTTGCAACTTTTCCATCTACAGAGAATGGAGAGATCTGTCATTTTTATCCTAGTTACACTTCACCTGTGAGAGACAGAATCTAAAAATAAAATCCAGAAAATCACATTGTAGTACTGTTACATAATTAATGTGCATTTTATTGCTTGAAATAAGTATTTGATCACCGACCAACCAGCAAGAATTCTCTCTCACAGACCTGTTAGTTTTTCTTTAAGGCTGGAGTCACACACAGCGTATGAAAATACGGTCCGTTTTTCACGCGCAGAAATGTTCCCTGAACAGTGATCCATATGTAATCCGATTGTAATACGAGAAAGCGATTTTCTCGCATCTAAGCATCCGTGTGACATCCGTTTTGCATCCGTATGACGAGATTTTCTCGCCGGCTTGCAAAACCGACATATAATGGATCCCAATGACAAGTTTTAAAACACACACGAAAGAATAGATATATACACATAGAATACATATATATATATACAGGGTGGTCCAAAAGTAGATGGACAGAAAATAATAACATTTATTTTGATTTATATATAAAATTAAAATTACTAACACAAGCATAACATTGACAATTAAATTTTATTCTGAACAATAATACAAAAGCCCTTAAATTTTATCAACGCAGGTGCTCAAACTGTTTTCCATCATAATTTGCACAGCTTTGAAGTACCACCCTGTATATCTATCTATATAATTGTCTAACTTTAACCCCTTCACCCCCAAGGGTGGTTTGCACGTTAATGACCGGGCCAATTTTTACAATTCTGACCACTGTCTCTTTATGAGGTTATAACTCTGGAACGCTTCAACGGATCTTCGCGATTCTGAGATGGTTTTCTCGTGACATATTGTACTTCATGTTAGTGGTAAAATTTCTTCGATATAACTTGCGTTTATTTTTTAAAAAAACGCAAATATGGCGAAAATTTTTAAAATTTTGCAATTTTCAAACTTTGAATTTTTATTCCCTTAAAACAGAGAAATATATCACACAAAATAGTTAAGAAATAACATTTCCCACATGTCTACTTTACATCAGCACAATTTTGGAACCAAAATTTTTTTTTGTTAGGAAGTTATAAGGGTTAAAAGTTGACCAGCGATTTCTCATTTTTACAGCAAAAATTTACAAAGCCATTTTTTTTAGGGACCACCTCAATTTGAAGTCACTTTGAGGGGTCTATATGGCAGAAAATACCCAAAAGTGACACCATTCTAAAAACTGCACCCCTCAAGGTACTCAAAACCACATTCAAGAAGATTATTAACCCTTCAGGTGCTTCACAGTAACTAAAGCAACGTGGAAGGAAAAAATGAATATTTTACTTTTTAGCCACAAAAATGATCTTTTACAAACTTTTTTTTTATTTTCAACAAGGGTAAAAGGAGAAAATGGACAGATAAGGTTGTTATGCAATTTCTCCTGAGTACGCCAATACCCCATATGAGGGGAAAAACCACTGTTTGGGCACACGGCAGAGCTCGTAAGGGAAGGAGCGAAGTTTGACTTTTTCAAACTAAAATTGTCTGGAATTTAGATTGGATGCCATGTCGCGTTTGGAGAGCCCCTGATGCGCCTAAACAGTGGAAACCCCCCACAAGTGACACCATTTTGGAAACTAGACCCCCTAAGGTACTTATCTAGATCTGTTGTGAGCACTTTGAACCCTCAAGTGTTTCACAAAATTTTATAAAGCCTGGGTGTGAAAAAAAAAAAATCAATTTTCCACAAAAATGATTTTTTTAGTCCCAAATTTTTGAATTTTCCCAAGGAAATTGGACCCCAAAAGTTGTTGTCCAATTTGTCCTGAGTACGCTGATACCCCATATGTGGGGGGGGGAAACTGTTTGGGCGCACGGCAGGGCTTGGAAAGGAAGTAGTAACGTTTGGGAATGCAGACGTTAATGGGGGTCATGTTCCGTTTGCAGTGCCCCAGATGAGCCTAAACAGTGGAAACCCCCCACAAGTGACCCCATTTTGGAAACTAGACCCCCTAAGGAACTTATCTAGATCTTTGGTGAGCACTTTGAACCCCCAAGTGCTTCACACAAGTTTATAATGCCCGGGCATGAAAATAAAAATCCTATTTTTTTCCCACAAAAATTATCTTTTGGTCACTAATTTTTTATTTTCCCAAGGGTAACAGGAGAAATTGGACCACATAAGTTGTTGTACAATTTGTCCTGAGTACGCTGATACCCCATATGTGGGGGGGAACCACTGTTTGGGCGCACGGCAGAGCTCGGAATGGAAGGAGCACCATTTGACTTTTTCCAACCAAAATTGGCTGGAATTGAGTTTGGATGCCATGTTGCATTTGGAGAGCCCCTGATGTGCCTAAACAGTGGAAACCCCCCACAAATGACCCAATTTGGGAAACTAGACCCCCTAAGGAACTTATCTAGATTTTTGATGAGCAATTTGAACCCCCAAGTGCTTCACACAAGTTTATAACGTAGAGCCGTAAAATTTAAAAATCATATTTTTTCCACAAAAATGATCTTTTCACCCCAATTTTTATTTTTCCAAGGGTAACAAGACTCCAAAAGTTATTGTGCAATTTGTCCTGAGTGCGCTGATACCCCATATGTGGGGGTAAACCACTGTTTGGGTGCATGGCAGAGTTTGGAAGGGAAGGAGCGCCGTCTGACTTTTTCAACGCAGAATTGGCTGGACGCCATGTCGTGTTTGGAGAGCTCCTGATCTGCCTAAACAGTGGAAACCCCCATAAATGACACCATTTTGGAAACTAGACCCTCAAGGAACTTATCTAGATGTGTGATGAGAACTTTGAACCCCAGGTGTTTCACTAAAGTTTATAATGTACAGCCGTAAAATAAAAAATCTTTTTTTTTTTTTACAAAAATGATTTTTTCGCCCCCAATATTTTATTTTCACAAGGGTAACAGAAGAAATTGGAACCCAAAAGTTGTTGTCCAATTTGTCCTGAGTACACTGATACCCAATATGTGGGCGAAAACTACTGTATGGGCACACGTCGGGGCTCGGAAGGGAAGTAGTGACATTTTGGATTGCAGACTTTGATGGAATGGTCTGGGGGCGTCATGTCACATTTGGAGAGCCCCTGGTGCACCTAAACAGTGGAAACCCCCCACAAGTGACCCCATTTTGGCAAATAGACCCACAAGGAACTTATCTAGATGTGTGGTGAGCACTTTGAACCCGAAGTGCTTCACAGAAGTTTATAACGCACAGCCGTAAAAATAAAAAATCTTTTTTTTTTTTTACAAAAATGATTTTTTCGCCCCCAATATTTTATTTTCACAAGGGTAACAGGAGAAATTAGACCCCAAAAGTTGTTGTCCAATTTGTCCTGAGTACGATGATACCCAATATGTGGGAGAAAAACTACTGTATGGGCGCACGTCAGGGCTCGGAAGGGAAGTAGTGAGTTTTGGATTGCAGACTTTGATGGAATGGTCTGGGTGCGTCATGTCGCATTTGGAGAGCCCCTGATGCGCCTAAACAGTGGAAACCCCCCACAAGTGACCCCATTTTGGAAAATAGACCCCACAAGGAAACTTATCTAGATGTGTGGTGAGCACTTTGAACCCCGAAGTGCTTCACAGAAGTTTATAACGCACAGCCGTAAAAAAAAAATCTTTTTTTTTTTTTGCAAAAATGATTTTTTCGCCCCAATATTTTATTTTTACAAGGGTAACAGGAGAAATTGGACCCCAAAAGTTGTTGCCCAATTTGTCCTGAGTACGCTGATACCCAATATGTGGGAGAAAACTACTGTATGGGTACACGTTGGCGCTCGGAAGGGAAGTAGTGACGTTTTGGATTGCAGACTTTGATGGAATGGTCTGGGGGCGTCATGTCGCATTTGGAGAGCCCCTGATGCGCCTAAACAGTGGAAATCCCCAACAAGTGACCCCATTTTGGAAAATAGACCCCACAAGGAACTTATCTAGGTGTCTGGTGAGCGCTATGAAGCCCCAAGTGCTTCACAGAAGTTTATAATGTACAGCCGTTAAAAACAAAAAAATAATTTTTTTTGTACAAAAATGATATTTTCGCCCCCAGTTTTTTATTTTCCCAAGGGTAACAGAAGAAATAGGACAGATTGCACAATAACTCTTGGGGTCCAGAGTACGCTGATACCCCATATGTGGGGATAAACTACTGTTTGGACGCATGGCAGAGCTGAGAAGTGAAGGAGCACCGTTTGACTTTTTCAACGCAGAATTGGCTGGAATTGAGATCAGACGCCATGTCACATTTGGAGAGCCCCTGATGTGCCTAAACAGCGGAAACCCCCCAATTCTAACTCCAACCCTAACCCCAACACACCCCTAACCCTAGTCTCAACCCTAACCACAAACCTAACCCTAACACACCCCTAATCCCAACCCTAACCCTAATCCTAACTTTAGCGCCAACCCTAACCCTAACGGGAAAATGGAAATAAATACATTTTTTTAATTTTATTATTTTTCCCTAACTAAGGGGGTGATAAAGGGGGGTTTGATTTACTATTTATAGCGGGTTTTTATGATTGGCAGCTGTCACGCTAAAAGACGCTTTTTATTGCAAAAATAGTTTTTTGCATCGCCACATTTTGAGAGCTATAATTTTTGCATATTTTGGCCCACATAGGCATGTGAGGTCTTATTTTTTGCGGGACGAGTTGACGTTTTTATTTGTACCATTTTTGAGCAGGTGACATTTTTTGATCGCTTTTTATTTCGATTTTTGGGAGGTTAGAATGAACAAAAATCAGCAATTCATGAATTTCTTTTGGGGGAGGCGTTTTTATTGTTCCGCGTGTGGTAAAATTGATAAAGCAGTTTTATTCTTCGGGTCAGTACGATTATGGCGATACCTCATTTATATCATTTTTTTATGTTTTGGCGCTTTTATAGAATAAAAACAATTTTATATAAAAAATAATTATTTTTGCATCGCTTTATTCTGCGAGCTATAACTTTTTTATTTTTTCGCTGATGATGCTGTATGGCAGCTCGTTTTTTGCGGGACAAGATGACGTTTTCAGCGGTACCATGTTTTTTTATATCCGTCTTTTTGATCGCGCGTTATTCCACTTTTTGTTCGGCGGTATGATGATAAAGCATTGATTTTTTGCTTCGTTTTTTTTTTTTTTAAGGGGTTCACTAAAGGGGTTAACTAGTGGGACAGTTTTATAGGGGGGGTCGTTACGGACGCAGCGATACCAAATATGTGTACTTTTATTGTTTTGTTTTTTTTATTTACAGGAAGAAATGAATTTATTGGGGAATATTTTTTTTTTTTTTTTTTATTTTGGATTTTTTTTTATAACATGTTTATTTTTATTTTTTTAACTTTTTTACTTTGTCCCAGGGTGGGACATCACTGTATTTTATCAAATCGCTGGTGTGACAGTGTGCACAGCACACTGTCACACCAGCGATCGCTCAGGCAGTGCAGCAGGCTTCTCAGTGCCTGCTCTCAGCAGGCACTGAGGAAGCCGCCTCCCTCCAGGACCCCGGCGCCATCTTGGATCCGGGTCCTGGGAGGGAGGAAGCCCTCAGAACAGCGCGATCACATCGCGCTGGTCTGAGGGTCTCAGGGGGGCGCGCAGGGAGCCCCCACCCTGCGCGATCCTCCCCTGTGCCCCCAGTACACCGCGATCATGTTTGATCGCGGTGTGCTAGGGGTTAATGTGCCGGGAGCAGTCCGTGACCGCTCCTGACACACAGTCACGGGTGTCAGCTGTGATAATCAGCTGACACCCGGCGGCGATTAGCTGCGCTCCCCTCAGGAGCGCAGCTGATCGCCTATGACGTACTATCCCGTCCATGGGCAGAATGGCATGGGTTTTATGGACGGGATAGTACGTCTAATGTCAGAGAGGGGTTAAAGAGAATCTGTCACCCTAAATTGGCGGGATATTTAAATGATGGCAGTCAGGTCAGATGGGCGGTGTTTTGGGTACTTGCCTTAACATGTTGTTCGCCGCTGTCTCCATTATTTCTGGGAATTGTAGTCATTGCCCCCCATATAACGCGCCTGCACATTGCAATCTGCGGGCAAAGCATACTGCGCGTGCGCAATTCAAGATTGCAATGCGCAGGCGCGTTATATGGAGGGCAAAGACTACAATTCCCAGAAATAATGGAGACAGCGGCGAACAACATGTTAAGGCAAGTACCCAAAACACCGCCCATCTGACCCGACTGCCATCATTTAACAATAGAACTACTGTACTCGTGACACCTATTAGAACTACTGAATGTAGTCATTTTGACTAATGACTTGTTTTCGTTTATTTTTAGAGTTTCATTTGTGGTTATTTATTAATAATTATATTTTTTTAATGTATTATTATTGTGAGATCCAACAGTAATGCTTTGGAATGTTTTTTTTCTGATTTTTTTCATATTTTTCTACAGGAAATAACAAAAGTAAACTAAGTAAAACTGACGTTTTAAAATAATTTATTATTAAAGTGCACACATATAAACAACAACTCAAGAACAACAAGCAGAGAAAATGTAAGTGAAGGAGAAGAAAAATGAAAATATGGCGCAGAATCTCAATAAAACCAACCAACCGTTATTATGAAGTACAACCGGTAACTTTCTAAACATTTGTTGATTCGCATTTCAGGCATTTTCTTTCAATTACAGCGGTACATTGCCCACACAAAGCCTTATGGCAAGTCATACAATTTCCAACAGATCGATTATTTTTGCATTTTGCTTTTATCTGGCAAAATTTTTTTTGAGACATCGCATCTGAAGATGTAGCAACTTGGGACATGCCACCCTTTCCCCTAGATACAACATAAGGACCACTCAACTCTGTGACAAGCTTTTGCAAAAATGCCTTGCGTGACATTTGTCCGGTGGTTATCTCCTTGTATAATATCCAAGCATTTATACCCGCTAAGTCTAAGGCATTTTCAAATGCATGAACAGGCCATCTCCTTGTGCATGTTCGTGTGGTATATTTTCGTGCCATCTGATCTACTACATCTACTCCATATTTTGTTTCATTGTAAAACTTTACCGTTTCTGGAGTTTTTTTTGGAGATTCAGAAGCAACAAGAACATCTGGATGGACGGAACAAAAGAAAAATGAAAAAAAAACCACATAATTTTTATCGTTTTCGCCTCATAAACCATTACATTGCATTATTGCTATATTCATGCATATTGTCCATTTGCAGATAAAAAAATATTCTTTCTAGCTGTAAACTATAACTAATAACATCAAGCTGTATGCAAATATAGTTTTTCTTCCAAAAAATTGCTGCTTCACACTATACAGTACAAAATAATCGAATAATATGCCAATAAAATGTTGTAAATACCTGTAGGAGTTTTCAGAGCTCTTATGTCTGCATCTGTTGTCTTTGTCTCGCCAAGTGAAATGAAAGTAATTTACTATCCAGACTTAAGGGTATGCCACACTAAACAAGAACGCTAACGAGATCGCTAAAATACGTCACTATTTAGCGATCTCGTTAGTGACGTTGTTGTGTGTGGCATGTAGCAACGACGTGGCCCCTGCTGTGATGTCGCTGATCGTTCACTAGCGTTCTGGACCGTATTTTGATCGTTGGCGTCCCGCTGGTGACGCTATATCGCTGTGTCTGGCACCTTTTGTGAACGATGTGCGACCTCGTTGACGACGCATTAGTCAGCGGCGCAGGCGGGACTTTGTTTTCTTTCGTTAACGCCCTTCAGCTCCGATTGGTGACCACAAAATCACCTCAGCTATAATAACTGCGCCCCCATCCATTGTTTCCAGAGCGCTTTGTGGGTGACTCTTTGTGCGTTGTTGCGAGGATAGTATTGTGTGTTGGAGTTTTGCGATCCTGTTTGTGGCGCAGTGGTGGGTTTTGCGATCCCGCTAGAGCACTATCCATCCCCATTTTGATTTGGATCTTCGGAATATTTGGATTCAAGGTACATATTGTTTGTGATGTTGTTTGATAATGTTTTTTGACCTTTTTTTTTTTCTGCTTTATTTTTTTTACACCCCTGACCTTATTTTATTATTTTTTCGTCTGCTTTATTTATTTTACACCCCTGACCTTATTTTATTTTTTTTTCGTCTGCTTTATTTATTTTACACCCTGACCTTATTTTATTATTTTTTTGTCTGCTTTATTTTTTTTTACACCCCTGACCTTATTTTATTATTTTTTCGTCTGCTTTATTTTTTTTACACCCCGACCTTATTTTATTATTTTTTCGTCTGCTTTATTTATTTTACACCCCTGACCTTATTTTATTATTTTTTCGTCTGCTTTATATATTTTACACCCCCCCACCATTTTAGACATTTGTAAACTGTATATTAAATGTTAACTGAAAAGTTTAATTTATTTTTTTAATATATTTTTTATTTTATTCTTTATTTTATTTTGTTTAAACACTTTATTAATAGTAATTAATTAGTAATTAACTTTTCTCTTCTTTACCGTACAGGTTGCACATAATGAACCTGTCCACCGTGGAGCGTGTGATTGTGGCAGTTGCACTGTCAATGGAGCAGATCGTCAGGAAGGGGCACGGGTGGAAGAGAGGCGCTCCAAGTGAAAGCGTCGCATGTGGACCAGGGAATGGCTGGAGCAGAGGTCCAAATTCTCACACATGCATTTAGTGAGGGAGTTGCAGGAGAAGAATCCGCAGGATTTCTGGAATTATCTACGGATGTCGGAGGATTCATTCAAGCTCCTACTGGAAGCTGTGAGGCCACTCATTGAACGGCAGGATACAAGGATGCGTGCAGCTGTTTCAGCAGAGGAACGTTTGGCAGTAACGCTGCGATTTCTGGCAACCGGACGTTCAATGAAGGATTTGCAATATTCTGCTGCAATTTCTCGATTGCTGCTTGGAGAACTAATTCCGGAGACATGCAACGCCATCGTCCGCAGTTTACGGAGCTACAAGCCTTTTCCCAAATCAGTGGCGGAATGGCAAATTATTGCCTCTGATTTTGAAAGGATTTGGCAGTTCCCAAACTGTGGTGGTGCCTTGGATGGCAAACATGTGCGAATCACGCAACCAGCCAAAGCGGATCCTTTTTCATAATTACAAGGGCTACTTCAGCGTGATCCTCATGGCCCTTGTTAATGCCAATTATGAATTTATTGACGTTAATGTTGGCATTAATGGAAGGGTTTCTGACGGTGGCGTTTTGGAGCACACAAATTTTGGTGAACGGTTGTTTAATAATAAACTTAACTTGCCAACCAACATGGACACCACCGCCAACCTAAACTTTGTGTTTGTGGGCGATGAAGCCTTCCCCTTCATGAGCATCTTGTTAAACCATACCCACAAAAGACTTTGACAGGGGAAAGGCGGATTTTTAACTACAGACTGTCTAGGGCACGTCGCGTTGTGGAGAATGCCTTCGGCATAATGGCCAACCGCTTCAGGGTTTTCCACACACCTATCAACATGAAACTGGAATCCATAGACTCTGTGGTGTTGGCTTTTTGTGTGCTGCACAATTTTCTAAGAAAACGCGATGCTGGAACTTACAGTCCGCCAGGCTTCATGGACTCGGACAGCAATGGTGACGTGGTGCTTGGAGAATGGCGTGATAATGATCCCGCTATTGCAGGCCTTCAACCTGTCAATCAAGGCAGGAGCAAGGACAATGCGAAGGCCGGCCGAGACAAGTACTGCCATTACTTTAATGGGCCTGGTGCAGTGAGTTGGCAGCATCAGGTGTAGTTAGATTTTGAGATTGTTTAACTTTACCCTTTTTTTTTTTCACAATGTTTTTATAATAAATTATTTTTATTTTAAAAATGCATTCGTGTTTTTTTCAATTATTTTACCAATATGGGAGAAGGGCTAATGATGGGTGAGATGTGGGGAGGGAGTAATGGGGATGGCAAAGAGACATGTTACCAGCAGCTGCAGTTTTTAAAATCTTTTCAAAGGCTTTTTTGTTGTCTATTTTTTGTTTTACATTGTATCTACTTGTCACACACGGGGTCATGGGAGTACCATCAGTCATAGGAGTTAATTGTTAAAAAAATAAAGAAAAAAGTTTCAAATATTTGCAATTATTTTAAGGGCCTATGGTCTCACTAGCGTTCAAACATTATAATTATATATAACAGATAATACACCACAGCTGCATATATAAAGTTTAACCCCTTACTGCCATCGGACGTACTATCCCGTCCATGGTACCTGGGCCCGTATGACCATGGACGGGATAGTACGTCTCGTGCGATCGGACGCGCTCCCGGGGGGAGCGCAGCCGATCGCGCCCGGGTGTCAGCTGATTATCACAGCTGACACCCATGACTGTGTGTCAGGAGCGGTCACGGACCGCTCCCGGCACATTAACCCCTTGCACACCGCGATCAAACATGATCGCGGTGTACTGGGGGCACAGGGGAGGATCGCGCAGGGTGGGGGCTCCCTGCGCGCCCCCCTGAGACCCTCAGAGCAGCGCGATGTGAT
>JARQOD010004498.1:24588-54443 GCA_033576555.1 Oophaga sylvatica
TCTATTTGTACAGCATTATGGATGTCTATATGTCAGCATTATGGGATGCCTATATGTGCAGAATTATGGGATGTCTATATATGCAGCATTCTGGGACGTCTATATGTGTAGCATTATGGGATGCCTATATATGCAGAATGATGGGATGTCTATATGTGCAGCATTATGGGATATATATGTGCAGCATTATGGGTTGTCTATATGTGCAGCATTATGGGATGCCTATATATGCAGCATTATGGGATGTCTATATGTGCAGCATTATGGGATGCCTATATGTGCAGCATTATGGGATATATATATGTGCAGCATTATGGGATGCCTATATATGCAGAATGATGGGATGTCTATATGTGCAGCATTATGGATGTCTATATGTGCAGCATTATGGGATGTCTATATGTGCAGCATTATGGGATGCCTATATATGCAGCATTATGGGATGTCTATATGTGCAGCATTATGGGATGCCTATATATGCAGCATTATGGGATGTCTATATGTGCAGCATTATGGGATGCCTATATATGCAGCATTATGGGATGTCTATATGTGCAGCATTATGGGATGCCTATATATGCAGCATTATGGGATGTCTATATGTGCAGCATTATGGGATGCATGCAATACCTTGGAATTTCTTCATGGCAGTGCGGAGCACTGATTGCAGCGATTGCCTCACTCATCATCTGGAGAAGTCAGACGACATTAATCTCTGTTTAAAAAGGAGAACGAACATGAAAGCCACTGGCGATGAAACGAGAGTTAATTATTGGCCCGTTAATGTGTGATATATGGTGGCAGCATGTAGTGGGATAGATGGAGGTGAACAGATGTGGACCAGTCTGGAGAACACATTTTAATTACTCCAATTTTGGGAAAGCGACTTCCTGATTCTGTAATAGTGGGGGCCGAGGCTGCGTCTAATTTCTGCATCGCGCCATCAGAAGATTGTCCATTAATCTTTTATGTGTATAAAATCAAAGTAAATGTTACCAGATGTGTATATTGGGCATAAGCTTTTGCAAGCAGAAGCTAGGTGGATCTTTCGATTACGTTCGATGGCGCCTTCTGGTATTAATGAGGACCTTCTATTTACAGGTTTCCTAGGATGAGTATACGGGATCATCATTCGAATGTGGCAAGCATTGCCCAAATTTTCCCTGATTTCGGTGTTATATATTATACATCTACAGTCTTGCTGCATGCACCACGGGGATTTTACCATTTTTTCATTAGTTTGATGCCTGCCTTGCCCAGTTTGAGATCACCATTCCTTCTATACGCCCACTATATAATTTTCTTGGACATCTACTATTTTCCGCCATTGATTGGGATTCGAATTTACTCCTGCCATATTGTGGATTCTACTGTGGATTCAATTTCGGATTCAACGATGGATCATTTTCCCTTGGACTTTCAGATGGGACAAGAATCATTATGTGGATTTGGACTGGTGTTTCTATTCATTTTCAATAATCTTTGTTTATCCTCTAGTCTGTTTGTTTATGGTTGGTTTTCACTGGCTGGAAACTCGCTTGCCTTATCAGAGTTTGGATTTAATTTAGCCTTTTTGTTTCACAGTGTTCTATATTGGACTAGATTCTGCATTTTTATATGGACTCATTCATTTTTGTCCATATATTTCATTTATATATTTTTTGTTTAATTATTATTTTCCATTCCTTATTATTATTTTTTATTTTCTCATTTTTTTTTTATTTTTGGTTGTTTATGTTTTATATTCAAGCCCTTTTTTTTTTTTTTTTTTATTCTTGTCCGTTTATTTTTTTTTTCATTATTTTGCATATTTTTATGTTGGTCTACTTTTTCATTTTTTCAGGTTGTTATATTATTTTTGTATATATTTTACATTTATGCACTTTCATAATATGTGCATTTAATGCAATATATCCACAGTTTTGCTTTCATTTTTTGCACTAACTGTATTATTGCATGTGTACTCAATGGAATACACTAACATTCTTGTCTCCAATTTTTGTACTAATTGCATTTTTGCATGACATTTGTGCGGCTTTTATGCTCAGGCTGTTGTGCACAGTATACATTGTCCTTTTTTTTTGCATTTTGATACTTACCCTCATTGTTTTGGTTTTTTTCATACTTATATTTTTTATTTTTTTGACAATCATGACCATTTTACTGTGGTGCTTTCCCTTTCCATATAATCTTTCTGATTTGGACTCAATATCACATGTCTATTCACATTGCGCTGTTTCAAGGGTGGTGTCTCATCCTTTTACTAATACATTTTCATTCATTCCTCATGTGCCTTATTCTTTTCACATTTCCTTGCTCTCCGGGAGCTGCGCATGCGCTTTAGGGATTTCCCTATAGCCATCACGGTGCCGTGTCAGCTTGACGCAGGCGCAGTTATGACTACTGGCAGAGACGTCTGCTAGCTTGGATGCTTTCCACGTCACTTCCGGTCTCCGCCCCTGGTATATCGCCGCACACCTGCCCACAATTTGGACCAATTGTACAGGTATTTAGAGGAGGCTTTTTGGCACATAGCTTCACATTCCCCTGATGAAGTCGTCCGTGTAACGGCGACACGCGTTGGGTGTTGCCACTGCCTCTGGGCCTTGCTTCCTGCTCATGGTCGCACTTTATGGAACTTCTAATTTCAGCATTGTGCACGTGAGCTTTGGGTTTCTATTTTGTAGGGTGCTCTAGCCTCTGCTCCTTGGCATTAGTAGGCTATGATTCAGTGCAATTTTTTCAGTTTGCCTGATTAACCCATTGCTTATCCTATCCTGAACTTATTTGGTTTTCAGGATCACCAGATTTATATATTCTTTTGCCTCCCTTTTTCTCCGCTTTACTTATATGGTATGATATCATTTTGATGCATTGGCTTAGATCATTTATTACATATTATTGAGTAATTATACTTTGATGTTTATTGATGCCATATATAGGTTCTGGATTATCTTAAAGGTGTTGGGATTTTTTTTCCTGGTTGTATTCTCCTGGTATTTTACACGTGCATTATTTTGTGTGTATTTAATATTTATGTGCCTATTTATATTCATTAATTCAGGTTACTTATGTGTGCTATTTGACACACAAGTGTTATTGTCCATGTACATGCTATATTGGGCTATCAGTATGCTTGTTATTCTATTGGTAGCAGGGCTCATGCAGGGTATTCATTGTTTTTAATAATATTGTTGTCAATAAAGTTTCTGCCTTATTATTCTTCTAATTGTGGTGTGCATTGAATATAGTGGTTTTTTTTTTTCTTTAATGTTACCAGATGTGACCCGCAGCGTTATCTACAGGGGAAGAATCGCAGGGGTCCTGCTGTTAATGCGATCATCTGAGGCTCCTAGGTACAACCAGGGGCCACGTCACAATATGGTTTCTTTCTCTTCTCTTGGGCCCCTGGGCCCTTCACAATCCAAAAACTAATAGGTTAAGTACCTTCTTATCACCAAAGCCCAGATGTGTGGATGAGATTTAATGTAATGTACAGCATGGGCAGAACTATCATTAATGGCTGCATTACAAGCCACTCCCCCGAGTAACCTGCTGATTCCTGTATGTATGTGTTTGTCCATGTACTCTAATTAAGAGCATATTAATGGACCTATATTTTTCTGCAGAGCCCCGTGATGACCTGTACCCTGCACCCTGTACAACAAATTGCATCTACAATGTTCCTAAAAATCATCAGCCCCACAGACTCCTCTTTCCCATCAAATCTCAACCCTGCCTCATTCTTTTGAGAAGTGGCATCCACCAGGTGCTCTGCCCAGAGGAATATGAGAAGGTCACCTGCCGACAGATTGTGACATATTGGAAAAAGAATCTTCAAGTGAATTTAGAAAGTCTCATCAGACTGCAAACCCAGAATGAGTGAATTCATCTATCACTGGTGAAAATGCAGCCGCGAACGCGGGGGCCTTGAAGGTTGAGCGCAGACACTGCTGACCCTGCTGTAAATGACCATAATTCTTCAAGACTCGTGGCTGCGTGACAGGTGCAGCTCCGGGTTGTCACATGAATGCACAATCAGCTGACATTACCTGCAGCCATCGCTCGGTTCACGTCACACAGGAGGCCACAATAATCATGGATTGGAAAATCGAAACCTCAACACCCTGAAGTACAGGGCCGACCTGTTAGTGCACAGTGACTGCACCAGCAGGACAGGCTCTCACGCAGGACACTGCACCAGCAGGACAGGCTCTCACGCAGGACAACTATGAAGATGTTCATCAAAAAAGTGCTTTACCCACAAAGAAGACCCCAGAAAGAAATCAGAAGAGAGAAAAAGAAGTGATCTGGTGAAGAAGAAAAGGAGAGTGGTGGTCATGGGGATTCCCTACTCAGAGGAACAGAAGTCACTATCTGCTGACCGGACTACCTCACAAGAAGTGTGCTGTCTTCCAGGAGCCCAAATCAAAGATGTGTCTGATAGGGTATCAAGACTCTTCAGTGCTGCAGACGACCACCCGTGCCTACTAATACACTTAGGAACAAATAATACAGCAAGAAAGGACCTGGAAACTATATGCTGAGACTTTGAAGACCTAGGACGGAAAGTGAAGGAATTGGGAGCGCAGGTCGTCTGCTCATCCATCCTCCCAATGGATAGACATGGACCAAGGAGATTGAACAGCCGGCTAGGTCAATGGTGACGTGAGCAACATTTTGGGTTTCTTGACCATAGAGTGAATTATCTGTATGATGGACTCCTTGCTAGAGATGGGTTTCATCTTACAAAAACAGGAAAACATATTTGATAGACGTCTTGTCATGGGCGTACCCAGGATCAAAACTATGGGGGGGCAAGCCAATGTCACATCTTATACAGGTTACATCATATACACTGTACATTATACTGCATATTAGGTAGGGAGCGTTAGAACTGTTGTATATTGTATAATACAGCAGTGTATGCGACACTACGCTGTATATACCATATATTATACATGGCACACTCACCTCTATACAAAGAATAAGAGGCATTATAACCTGTATATGAAAAGTATAATACAGCAGTGTATATACACTCTATATACCGCACACGATGTGTATGACCCTGTATACACCATATACTACACTCTATATACCGCACACGATGTGTATGACCCTGTATACACCATATACTACACTCTATATACCGCACACGATGTGTATGACCCTGTATACACCATATACTACACTCTATATACCGCACACGATGTGTATGACCCTGTATACACCATATACTACACTCTTATTTTGAAGTAAAAAAAATAAAAATAAACATGAAAAATACAATACTTAAAATAAAGAACAAGTAAAGTTAAAAATCAACAAACTTACTGGTATTTCAATGGAACTATGGGCCTGCTTTTGGCTAATGAGATGGTCAATGTTCGGTTCCATATTTGTCACAAGTGAAGCAATTTTTCTCTTTCTTGATATCATTATTTCCTAGGGATTCCAAATTGCTATTAGTAAAATACCAATATATATACAGCGCTACAAAAACAATATACCAGCAATAAAACTGCCCACACAGAGACATACAGACTGCACTGCCCATCACTGCAGCCTTGCCAATCCATATCATTTCATCCTCATCAGTGTACATATTGGCGCAACTCCGCTTTTAGCTCAGGCTCAGACTGGTGTGGTGCGAGAGTCCCTAATAGGCAGGTAAATGTCCCCAATAGGCAGCATTGATCCCCAATCGGCAGCATATGTCCTCAATAGGCAGCATAGGTCCCCAATAGGCAGCATATGTCCTCAATAGGCAGCATAGGTCCCAATAGGCAGCATAGTCCCCAATAGGCAGCATATGTCCTCAATAGGCAGCATAGGTCCTCAATAGGCAGCATAGGTCCCCAATAGGCAGCATAGGTCCCAATAGGCAGCATAGTCCCCAATAGGCAGCATATGTCCTCAATAGACAGCATAGGTCCCCAATAGGCAGCATAGGTCCCCAATACGCAGCATAGGTCCCCAATAGGCAGCATAGGTCCCCAATAGGCAGGTAAATGTCCCAATAGGCAGCATAGGTCTCCAATACGCAGCATATGTCCTCAATAGGCAGCATAATCCCCCAATAGCCAGCATAATCCCCAATAGCCAGCATAATCCCCCATAGCCAGCATAAGCCCCCAATAGCCAGCATAATCCCCCCATAGCCAGCATAATCCCCCATAGCCAGCATAATCCACCATAGGCAGCATAGTCCCCCATAAGCAGCATAATCCCCCATAGCCAGCATAATCCCCCATAGCCAGCATAATCCACCATAGGCAGCATAGTCCCCCATAGGCAGCATAGTCCCCCATAGGCAGCATAATCCCCATAGCCAGCATAATCCCCCAATAGCCAGCATAATCCCCCAATAGCCAGCATGATCCCCAAATAGCCAGCATAATCCCCCAATAGCTAGCATAATCACCCATAGCCAGCATAATCCCCCAATAGCCAGCATAATCCCCCATAGGCAGCATAATCCCACAATAGCCAGCATAATCCCCCATAGCCAGCATAATCCCACAATAGCCAGCATAATCCCCCATAGGCCGGCCCGGCGTCAAAAAAAAAAATGCCAGGACTCACTATCTCCCCCGCTGCTCTGAAGAAGAACTGGACTCCGTCTTCTCCTGGCACAGGCGGCGTGACGTCATCAGGGCGCGCAGGCGGCGTGATGACGATTACGTCTTCTGTGCTGCATATGGAAGGCCGCAAAGCCTTCCTCACCACATTCCGCCCGCGATTGAAGGGCCCGCCGGCACTGAACTGTCAGTTCAATGTCGGTGGGGCCGACGGGCCGGTTCTTTCACTGTGCGCCCTTGCTTCTAGGGGGGCAGCTGCCCCATGGTGGGTACGCCCATGCGTCTTGCTACACTCATCAGGAGAGTTTAAGCTAGAGCAATATGGGATGGGAAAAATACGTCCAGAAAAAAATATGCAGCTAATGAATTATTTTGAGGACCTGCTATTAGAAGTGAAAATTAAGAACAAAAACAACAAATTCTGAATGAAAATAGAGGAGCAAGGGAAACCGAATACAAACTAAAGTGTGTCTATACCAATGCACAAAGAATGGGAAACACAGAGAATTTGAGCTGCTAACACAGGAAGAGAGATATAATGTAATAGGCATCACTGAAACTTGGTGGGATGATACACATGATTGGAATACAAACCTTGAAGATTACAACTTATTTATTAGAAACAGGAGTAACAAGAGGGGAGGAAGTGTTGCATTGCATGTTAGGAAAACGTATATCTTCACAGAGATCCAAGTTTCATAGACTGGTAGCTCTGTAGAAACTGTTTGGGTAACAATGCAAGAAGAGAAGAACAGAAAATACACTATTATAGTTGTTTACTATACGTCACCTGGACTGACTGAAGATATTGATTAACTCTTCTTAAGCCCGTCACACACAGCGATCTCGCTAGCGAGATTGCTGCTGAGTCACTAGTTTTGTGACACAACAGCGATCTCCCCAGCGGTATCGCTGTGTGTGACATTCAGCGATGATCAGCCTCCCTGCTGGGTATCGCTGATCGTCACTGAATGTCCTGGACATTTTTTTGATCGTTGGTTTCCTGCTGGCCAGCACGCATCGCTGCGTGTGGCAGGCAGAAGACCAGCGATCAGCTGGTAACCAAGGTACACATCGGGTTTCCAGGCACCGGGCGGCACCTGGAAACCCGATGTGTACGTTGGATAACAGCGTGCTGCTGGAGGGGAGCTGGTAACCAAGGTACACATCGGGTTTCCAGGCACCACGCAGCGCCTGGAAACCCGATGTTTATCTTGGTTACCAGCTCCCTGCACCAGCGCGCTGGTATGCTGGTAACTAAGCGATGTGTGTCGCTGTTACCTGCATACTCGCTGTCCTGATCGCTGCTGAGATCTGCCTGTTTGGCAGCTCAGCAGCGATCATGTAGCGACTCAGCAGCGATCCTGACAAGTTCATATAGTTGTTGGGATCGCTGGTGAGTCGCTATAGGAGACGGAGCCCTATCATCAGATGTCTCTGCTCTCAAAAAAGTATGACATAGTGATCATGGGAGATTTTAACTATCCAGATATTTTTTGGAATCTCTCTCAAGCAAAAGTAATGTGTCCAGAAAATTCTTCTTTTCTTGCTGACAATTTTATCTTTCAAAAGGCAGAAGAGAAAACAAGAGGATCTGCAATCTTGAACCTAATTCTAAAGGGTATGCCACACTAAGCGAGATCACTAGCAAGATCGCTAACGAGATCGCTACTGCGTCACCATTTCTGACGCAGTAGCGATCTCGTTAGCAACTTAGCTGTGTGTGAATTGGCAGCGATGTGGCCCCTGCTGAGATGTCACTGATCGCTTATGAATGTTCTGAGCCGTTTTTTGGTCGTTGGTGTCCCGCTGGTGAGCCTGAATCGCTGAGTGTGACACCCTTTATGAACGACTTCACCAGCGTCGCAGTGGGACTAGGTTTTCCCAACGACCGCAGAGGTCGTTATACTGTACAGATCGCTGATGAGTTGTGTTTGGAATCACAGATCGCTGATGAGTTATGTTTGGAATCTAACTAGCGATCACATAGCGATCGCACTAGCGATCTCGCCAGGTCGTGTCGTTGTTGTGATCGCTGGTGCGATCGCTAAGTGTGGCAGTGCCTTTACCAAAAGGGAGGAAATGGTTGAAGTAAAAGGTGGCTTGGAATTTAGGAGGCAAGGTTCATACTATCCTCGAATCTTTGATTACAAAAGGATGAAAACCAGCGAGAATTCAGACTTTAAAGGGAATCTTTCACCCCATTTTAGCCATATCAACTAAAGATATGACTGAATAGTGTGTCCCATAAGCAACCTATCGGTATGTATGATATATCCTGATACCCCCGTTTTGATAGCAAAATACCTTTGTAAAGTTCGGATTCTTTTCTGTAAATCAGGCTGTCCGGTTCGGAGGGCGGCGTTTTCTCACTTCTCCCCCCCACTTCTCGGCATCGCTTGCGTATCGTTGTCTGTGAATCGAACAGACGGCGTAGTGTTCCCGCGATTGCGCTTTTAAAATCCCCCCCCGCACATGCGCAGTGTGCTTTGCCCAACAGTGGGCAAAGCATAAGATCATTACAGCGCATGCGCAACTCTTTCCTTGCCCCGGAAATGACTGCTTGCCTTGGACGACTTCCGGGGCAAGGAAAGTGTAGGCCAATAGTTGCTCATGCGTTGTAATGATTTTATGCTTTGCCCACTGTTGGGCAAAGCACACTCCGCATGCGCGGGGGGAATTTCAAAAGCGCAATCGCAGGAACACTACGCCGTCTGTGTGATTCACAGACGGCGATACGCAAGAGATGCCGAGGAGCGGGGGGAGAAGAGAGAAAACACCGCCCTCCGGACTGGACCGCCCGGATTTACAGAAAAGAATCCGAACTTTACAAGAGTATTTTGCTATCAAAACGGGGGTATAGGATATATCATACATATACCGATAGGTTGCTTATGGGACACACTATTCAGTCATATCTTTAGTTGATATGGCTAAAATGGGGTGACAGATTCCCTTTAAGTTTGGACTTCAGAAAGGCAGATTTTAATATAAAAGAGGGTAGGAAAGGTACAATGGCCGGATGTTCTAAAGGACAGAAATGTCCAAGAAGGATGGGAATGAAATTCTCACTAAATAATCAGGAACAATCTCGAAAAGAAGGAAGAATTAGAAGCATTTAAAAAGACCAGGGTGGATGAACACCTAACTTAAACACTTGTTGAAAAGGAAAAAGAAATGTATATTAAATGGAAAGAAGGAGCATATCTAAAGAAGAATATAATGCTGTTTGTAGGGAATGCAGGGCTGGCGTTAAAAGAGCTAAAGCCATTAATGAAGTGAAGCTTGCAAGGAGACCAAAAGCAGTAAAAAAGGATTGGGGATATGTCAAAAGCAAAAGAAAAGTCAAAGATGCTACAGGTTTTTTACAAGATGAAAGGGTGAAGTGGTCTAAAATGATATTGAGAAGGCTGAACTTTTAAATTCCTGTTTTGTTTCTGTGTTCTTCACAGTGCCATCAAAAGAATAAAAGAATACACACGATCTATAAATAGAGAGATGGTGAGGGAACACTTAGCTAATTAAAATGAATTTAAATCTCCTGGTCCAGATGATTTACATCCTAGGGTACTGAAAGAGTTAGCAGAGGAAACTGCAGAACCACTAGCCAGAATTTTTGAAAAATCCCAGAGTACTGGAGAAGTCCCAGAAGATTAGAGAAGGGCAAATGTTGTCCCTATCATCAAAAAAGGCAAAAAGGAGCCAGAAAATTACAGGCTAGTGAGCCTTACTTCTATACCAGGAAAAATATTCAAACAAATTATTAAACAGCATGTATGTAAGTAATTGGATAAGAATACAGTAATTAACGAGAGCCAGCATGGGTTTATAGCAAAGAAGTCATGTCAGACTAATCCAATTTTCTTCTATGATGGAATCACTGACTGGGTGGATCAGGGAAATACGGTAGATATAGTATATCTCTGCTTCAGCAAAGCATCTGATAAAGTATCTCATACTATCCTTATTGAAAAACTGACCAAGCATGGGATTGACAAGGCTACGGTTTGGTGGATTCATAACTGGCTCAGTGATCGTACTCAAAGAGTGGTAATAAATGGTTGCACATCCAATTGGAAGAGTGTTTGAAGAGGGGCACCACAAGGCTCTATCCTGGATCCAGTGCTGTTCAACATTTTTATAAATAATCTAGATAAGGGAGCTGAAAGTAAACTAATACAATTTGCAGACAATGTAAAGCTAGGAGGGATAGCTAACTGTTATGTTTCGGTAGCTGAGGAGTGCAGGTAAAAAAGGCAATACACCAGAGCAGTTGGAATCTATGAGATTGCAGTACCCTGACTAACCACCACAACTAGAGGCAGCCGTGGAGCGTTCCTACGTTGGTCCTAGACGCCTCGTCACAGCCTGAGAAACTAACTACACCTAAAGATAGAAAGAGGAAAGCTCTCTGCCCTGGAGCAGATCCCCAAAGAACATAGAAAGCCCCCAAACATGTAATGGCGGTTAGACAAGAAGAAATACTGACACAGACAGAAAATAGTATGAGCAAACGTTGGGGCCAAAACTACCTAAATAGAAAAGGATAGGAAGGGCACTTACCACAATCCCAAAAAACCCTGAAAAGCACCAACTGAGATCACACGACCTCTACCACCTAAATTAGTTCTCTGGTGTAACAAAATCAAAACAGCAGCCACTGAAAAAACTGGAAAAAGCAAATGTACAAACATCAGTGGCTGAACTAAACTGAGAGGGCAAAAGCCCCCGGAGGGGACCCTGAAGGCCCCCACAGAACTGCAGGACAAAATGCAAAAATCAAGCACAAAAAACAAAAAGAAGAAAATGTCTTATCTGTTAGCAGGAGATGCAGACACGACACAGCAGGCTACAAAGGAAACAGGAATCAAGGATTGAGACCAGAACAATTGATCACATGCAACCCTGATGGGAAGGCGACTCCCTTATATAAGACCAGTCAGTAACACCTGATTCCCAATCCTCACAATCTTCACTGGACAGTCCAGTACCGCTTGTAACCACCAGAGGGAGCCTCTGCTCAGAACTCATTTCAAGCCCATTCACAACAGTACCCCCCCCCTTGAGGAGGGGTCACCGAACCCTCATTAGAGCAACCAGGTCGGTCAGGATGAGTTCTATGATACGCACGGATGAGTCTCCTAGCATGGATGTCAGAAGCAAACACCCAAGAATTGTCTTCCTGACCATAACCTCTCCACTTAACCAAATACTGGAGTTTCCGTCTAGAAAACGAGAATTCAATATTTTCTCAACCACAAACTCCAGATTGCCCTCAACCAGAACAGGGTCAGGAGGCACAGCAGTAGGAACCACTGGCTCAACAAACCTCTTCAACAAGGACTTGTGGAACACGTTATGGATCTTAAATGTCCCTGGAAGAAGCAAACGAAAAGAAACAGGATTAAGAATCTCCATGATCTTATAAGGTCCAATGAACCTAGGCTTAAATTTAGGAGATGCCACTCTAATAGGAATATTTTTTGAGGACAACCAGACTAAGTCCCCCACTTTAAACTGAGGACCATCAGTCCTATGCCGGTTAGCAAACCGCTGGGCCCTCTCCTGAGAGAGGGACAACCTCTCCACTACCTGGTCCCAAATCTGTTGCATACGCTCCACAACAGAGTCAACACCTGGACAGACAGAAGCCTCCGTCTGTCCTGAAGAAAATCAGGGTGAAACCCAGAATTACAGAAAAATGGAGACATCAAAGTGGCAGAGCACCCATTATTAAGACAAACCAGCCAAAGGCAAAAAAGAACCCAGTCACCTGACACAAACACAAACATCTTAAAAAAGCTCCAAGTCGGGTTTTTCCCAGTTTGACCATTGGTCTAGATGAAACGCCGAGGGAAAAACATTGAACACCAAGTTTAGAACAAAAGGCCTCCAAAACTGGGAAACAAACGGACTCCTCTGTCAACCAATGTTTCAGGAAGCCGCTTCCATTTCCCCGTGCTGCGAAAGGTTATAGCCCCCCTGAGTCAAGCTTGGGTAAACCAAGTACGTTTTTCACCCGGGAAAACGTCAAAATCAAGGGTAACAAATTATATTTTCACAGTAATATTGTTCAAAAGACGATAATCAATACACGGCCTTAATGAACCATCCTTTTTGGCCACAAAGAAAAACCGGCACCTAAGGGGAAGAGGATGGCCTGAAGACCCCTCTCCAGACTCCTTAAAAACCGCATACTCAGTTCAGGTACAACAATTAAAAAGGCACTTTAGGAATTTTACTACCAGGCACAATTCAATAGGGCAGTCAACTCCTATGGGGAGGCAGGATGCGATTTACTTTCCTAAACACATCAGAAAAATCAATCAAAAATCAGGAACATCCTACCTGGGGGGCAAAAAAACAAGTGTTGGATTAAACACTTGGCACCCCCAACGGTTAAAACACAATTCCAATCCAAAACAATTAGAGACTTAACCAAGGGAAACCCTACGATAATTCTGCGATTAACAAACCAAAAATTTGCAGCTCTCCGATGACAGTTCAACCCTAAAATTAACCCTATGAAACTGAGGTTTTTTCTCAGCCAAAGGGGTAGAATCGTCCCCGAGGGAAATAGACTTCCGAGGGGTACAAGGAAACCCACAACGTTTAGCAAAATCAAAATCCACCGGTTAATAGCTGCCCCAACAAACAAAGCCTGACAGAAAAGGAGGACAGAACAATCAGGGTAACTTAATAAAAACTTTCTGAACACTACCCAAGACAACGAGCGGCAAAACGCTCCCCGCTTAGGGCAGACTGAAATAGCAGAGAGGCATCACCACAGTAAAACAAACCCCATGCCTTCGAAACCATGACCTGTCCCCAGAAACCACTCTATCACCCATGGATTCAAGAAGCAGTTCACAAGGCAAACACTATTCCACGATACTTCTCCGCTCACACAAACCTTCAATTGAACGCAAATGACATAGAACATTGAGACCAGAGGGGACGGGAATTCCCCCAAACATCCTTTACATTATCTGACAACCCCCAAAAAGGGGGCCCAAGCGTCGTCATTCCATTGGTCAGGACGCCCACCTACACCTCTGCAAATAACTCACGTCACAAGCCCCTATTTAATGCCAACAAGGCTTTTTCAGCTGACATGCATTAGCTCACGTACAATAACCCCAAAGCCGAAAAAAGCTCACACCCAAAACAATCCCCAGGTGTCAGGGAAAAAGCCAACTTGATACGCCGCGCAGGAGGAGATGAAAATTTGAACCGGCCGCGTTCCCGAGGACAGATTTAAGGCAAAAAACAATTTACATTATTTTTTGAAATTCAGAAACTTAGCCGACCCCAAAAACAAATCGCATGGGAAACCTAGTTCCCAAGAAGGCAACCCAGCAAAAGCAGCAATACTCCGAACCTCAGTGGCAAGCTGATCCACACGGCAGACAACGTGCAAACCCATTAAAGAAAAAATCCCCCCAGCACCCAAGAACAAGGGAAAAAAAATGCAACAAACAAAAAATACTCGACAACTCGACAACCTTTTTTCTTTCACAAATATTTTTTCCCTTCTTGGGTCCAACAATTTTCAATTTTTTGGGCCGGTGATACGTTATTTTCTAGCTAGGGTGCAGGTAAAAAAGGAATAAAAACCCCAAACATTGGAATCAAGGTTGCAGCCCCGCTAACCACCACAACTAAAGCAGCCGTGGGAGCTTCCACGTTGTTCCTAAACCCTCTCCACCTGAAAACAAACTCACCAAAGAAGAAAGAGGAAACATCTGCCCCGGAGCAGATCCCCAAAGAACATAAACCCCCAAACATGTAATGGGGGGTTAGACAAGAAGAAATACGACACAGACAAAAAAATAGTATGGGGCAAACTTGGGGCCAAAACTACCTAAATAGAAAAGGATAGAAGCCTTACCGCAAACCCAAAAAAAACCCTGAAAAGCACCAACTGAATCCACGACCCACCACCTAAATTAGTTCTCTGGGTAAAAAATCAAAACAGCAGCCACGAAAAAAACGAAAAAAGCAAATTACAAACATCTGGCTGAACTAAACTGAGAGGGCAAAACCCCCGGAGGGGCCCTGAAGGCCCCCCAGAACGCAGGACAAAAGCAAAAATCAAGCACAAAAAACAAAAAGAAGAAAATGTCAATCTGTTAGCAGGAGATCGACCAAACACACGGCTACAAAGGAAACAGGAATCAAGATTAACCAAACAATTGATCACAGCAACCCTGTGGGAAGGCGACTCCCTTATATAAGACCAGTCCGTAACACCTGATTCCCAATCCTCAAATCTTCACTGGAAGCCCCCTACCGCTTGAACCACCAAGGGACCTCTGCTCAAACTCATTTCAAGCCCATTCACAACGTACCCCCCCCCTTGAGGAGGGGTCACCGAACCCCATAAGCAACCAGGTCGGCAGGATGGTTTCTATGATAGCACGGAGAGTCTCCTAGCATGGTGTCAAAGCAAACACCCAAGAATTGTTTTCCCCGACCTAACCCTCCACTACCAAATCGGAGTTTCCGTCTAAAAAAAAATAGAATTCAATTTTTTTCTTCAACCACAAACTCCCGATTGCCCTCAACCAGAAAGGGTCAGGAGGCACAGCGGGGAACCACTGCTCAACAAACCTCTTCAAACAAGGACTTGTTAACACTTATGATCTTAAATGCCCTGGAAGAAGCAAAAACGAAAAGAAACGGAATAAGAATCTCCATGACTTATAAGTCCAATGAACCTACTTAAAATTTAGAAGGCCACTCTAATTAAAAATTTTTTTTGAGGACAACCAACCAAGTCCCCCACTTTAAAACCGAGGACCATCTCCTATGCCGGTTACAAACCGCGGGCCCTCCCCTGAAGGGGACAACCTCTCCACTACCTGGTCCCAAATCTTTGCATACGCTCCAAACAGATCAACACCGGACAACAGAAGCCCCGTCTTCCTGAAGAAAACGAGGGTGAAACCCAAATTACAGAAAAAATGGAGACATCAAATGGCAGAGCTAGCCCATTATTAAGACAAACCACCAAAGGCAAAAAAAACCCATCCTGATCACAACAAAGCATCTTAGTAATTTCTCCAATGTCTGGTTTTTTCTTTTTGACCATTGGCTGAGGATGAAACCCAAAAAAGACAATTAACACCAAGTTTAAACAAAAGGTCCCCAAAATCGGAAACAAACTGCCCTCGTCAGACACAATGTTTCTCAGGAATCCGTCTCCATTCACCCCGGGCTTAACGAATAAGGTTATATGCCCCCCAGGCAAGCTTGTAAACCAAGTACGTTTTTTCACCCTGGAAAACAGGTCAGAAATCAAGGGTAACAATATTGATATTTCACAGTAAATTGTTCAAAAACGATAATCTACACCGGCCTTAATGAACCACCTTTTTGGCCACAAAGAAAAAACCGGCACCAAAAGGGGTTTAAAAGGGGGGTCGATTGACCCTTCTCCAATGAACCCTTGAATAAAACCCATAGCTCTTTCAGTACAACAATTAAAAAGGCACCTTTGGGAATTTACTACCGGCCTAAATCAAAGGCGTCAAAGCTCCTATGGGAGGCAAGGATGCAGATTTACTTTCGCTAAACACATCAGAAAAATCAATCAAAAGTCAAGAACATCCTGACCCGGGGGAGGCAAAAAAACAGGAGGTTGGTATTAAAACACATTGGCAGCCCAACTGGTTACAACAAGATTTCCAATCCAAAACAGAGAGATGTAACCAAGGGCCCGTACATAAAAGGGCAAAAAGGTTATTAACAGAACCAAAAATTTGCAGCTCTCCGAGACATTCAACCCCATTATCACCGATAGGAACGGGTTTATTCTCGCAAAAGGGGGAAACACCCCAGTAGGGGAATAACCCGGGAGGGGTATTCAAGGGAAACCCCAACGTTTAGCAAAATCAAAATCCTCAGGTAAATAGCGCTCCCGAAAACAAAAACCTAGAAAAAGAGGCAGAAGCATATCAGGTAAACAGTTAATAAAAACTTACGAACACACCCAAACAACGAGCGTGCAAAACTCTTCCCCCTTAGGGCAGACAAATAGCATGAAGGCATCCCACAGGAAACATAACCCATTGCGCTTCGAAACCTGAGCGTCCCCAAAACCACTCTATCACACGCATGGATTCAAAGCAGGTTCACAAGGCAACACATTCCACGATACTTCCCCTCCACAAAACCGCCAATTTGAAATCGAAGACAAAAATCTTGAACCAGAGGGGACAGGGAACCCCACCTAACATCCTTTACAATCTACAACCCCCAAAAAGCTGCCAAAGGCCTCATTTTCCATTTGGTCAACTGCCCACCTAAAGGAATCTCTGACGTAAACTCCGCATCAACCCCTGATTTAATGCCAACAAGGCTTTTTCAGCTATCAGGACAAGGCTCACGAACAAAACCCCAAAGCCTAAAAAATCATCAACAAACACCCAAAACAGGAACCCCGGTGTCCCAGGGAAAAAGCCCAATCTTGAGATCGCCGCGCAGGAGAGAGATGACAATTTGAACCTGCCGGCTGCTTCCCTGAGGATAATTTTAAGGCAAAAAACAATTACTTATTTTTAAATCAAAACTTAGCTCGATCCCCTAAAAACAAATTCCTGGGAATCCTAGGTTCCACAACAGGGGAAACCCAGCAAATACAGCAAACCCAACCCATGGCAAGCTGACCACACGGCCAACACTGTGCAAACCCATTGGAAAAAAATCCCCCCCAGCAACCCAAATACAAGGAAAAAAAAATGCAACAAACAAAAAAATTCTCGACAACTCTACAACCTTTTTTCTTTCACAATATTTTTCCCTTCGTGATACCATACAATTTCAATTTTTTTGGCCGGTAACTTATGTTTCGTAGCTGAGGAGTCAAAAAAAAGGCAATACACCAAGCAGTTGGAATCTATGAGATTGCAGTCCCGACTAACCACCACAACTAGGGCACCGTGGACGTTTCCACGTTGGCCAACCCCTCGCACAGCCTGAGAAACTAACACACCTAAAGATAAAAGAGGAAAGCTATCCCCCGGGCAGATCCCCAAAGAAATAAAAAGCCCCCAAACATGTAAGGCGGTTAAAAGAAGAAATACTGACACGACGAAAATATATGAACAAACTTGGGGCCCAAACTACCAAAATAAAAAGGATGGAAGGGCCTTACCGCAATCCCAAAAAACCCCGAAAAGCCCAACGAATCACAAACGACCTCTACCACCTAAATTAGTTCTCTGGTGTAACAAAATCAAAACAGCAGCCACTGAAAAAACTGGAAAAAGCAAATGTACAAACACATGGCTGAACTAAACTGAGAGGGCAAAAGCCCCCGAGGGGACCCTGAAGGCCCCCACAAACGCAGGAAAAATGCAAAAATCAAGCAAAAAAAAAAAAAAAAAATGTCTTATCTGTTAGCAGGAGACGACACGACCCGCAGGCACAAAGGAAACAGGAACAAAGATTGAGACCAAACAATTGATCCCGGCAAACCCTGATGGGAAGGCGACTCCCTATATAAGACCATCGTAACACCTAAATCCCAACCTCACAACTTCACTGGACATCCATACCGCTTGTAACCCCAAGGGAGCCCTCTCAGAACCATTTCAACCCTTCACAACACTAACACAAAGAAGACAGAGAAAGGATTCGAAGGATAAGAAAGCTTGAAGAATACAGCACTACATTCTACATCTGGCAAGAAAAAACTAAAATTACACAGAAGGGAGGAATGAAAAGCAACAGTGCGGAAAAAAAACTTGGGTCTACAATAGATCACAGATTGCACATGAAGAAATAAAGTATGTACACATGACTGCATGAGCAAAATAGTGAGTGCAGCTCTGGGTATAATGAGGATTAACTCAGGATCATACAGGATCTGATGTATTTAAAATTGACTGCACCAACAGAATATGATGCACTCTCCAGTATAAACAAGATGTAACTCAGGGTCAGACAGGATAATAAGTACGTATACAGGACAAAGACAGAATTTAGTGCAGCTCGGATTAATAGAGGATTAACCGGATCAATACAGGATCAGTGTGGATGTAACGTGAATAACCCCAGCAAAAATAGCGCAGCCTGGAGTATAAAACAGATGTAAACTCAGGCAGAAAGGGGCAAGTAATTAATGTACATACACATACGCAACCACAAATATTCCGTGCACCTGGAGTAAAACAGGATTAACTCAGGATCAGTAATTAAGATGTACACATACTGTAACACAGAATAGTGGTGAGCTCTTTAGCTGTTGCCATTCGGTGATTGTGGTGTGGCTTACTTTCCCTGTATGCCCGAGCTCTAAGAACCACCATCCCCCACCCGGGGACCACTCTCCTCCACCCAGGGGGGAGGGCTTCCTGGATGATGAGGAGCCAAGTCCCAGGCTTCTGTTTCCTGGACCAGGCTGGCAGGGGGCAGAAAACCACAACCCCCTCCCCAATAGAGACCGGGGTAACGCTCCACCAAGTTGCAGCAATGGCTCCTACGCCCCTCAAGTCCTGCAGAGAACCAAGAAGCCGCAAGGCTTCCAACATGGAGGAAAAAACCTGCTAGCACGTGCAAGATGGGGTCCTTCCGGAGGAAAGCTGATGCCAGGGAGGTGGGGCCAACCTCACTGAGGAGGGTTGGCGCTGCAGAGACCCTGGGAGCGTAGCCACCAAGCCCTTTGGGTCATGACCACCTCTTGATAAGAAAAGCAAGCAAACCACAGGAGGCTCTGGGAGGAACTGGCTGTAAAGCGCCAAAACGCAGTTCCTCCAAATTGAGGAAACGCAACTCCAGGCAGAGGGAAGGAGACTGAAACAGAACTAATAGCTTGAAGGAGGAAAGCATTAATCAAAAGGAGTGGTCCATTCAAGGAAAAACCAAAAGAGGGACAGATTTTGGGAAATGATTGATAACGAAGCAAAGGCGGATGGGGGCGCATCGAAAGCCAGGGGGATGAAGATGTAAATGAAGGGAGAATGAACCAGCAGTAAGCCCCACCTGCGCCTGCAAATCACCCCGCAGGCCCCGTGCGCGAGCTCCCTGTAGAAGGCGCATTGACATCTGGCATAGTTCTGATGGCTCTGGGGAGGACTTGATAACACGCCAGGAGGGGCCTAAGGGCGGAGACAAGCTCCTGGACCCCCCGGGGGGGGGCCTTCAGAAAATTGATGCTATTTACCAAGAGGACCTGGGGCCAAAAGAAAAAAGGCAAAAGACGAAGCCAAAGCTGCAAGAAGGGAACTACTAACCCCCCCCTGCCTCCTATCGGCACAGGTCACTCGCTGTATAAGCCCGTTGCCCACCCACCTGGGTTTTACTGTACCGTGCAAAGGCGCGGGGAGATTACGAGCACTTGAGGCCACAGCCTTCTCTGCTGTATACAGGACATAGCAGGGAGGTTTTTTTCAGGGAGGGCCGGAGGGACAGGCCCCGGCGGCGGGCATAGGTTAGGTCACAAACTGTTGTGCACTCCTCAGGGGGAGGGAGGACAGCCCAGTGTCTGGGCAGCCCCGTATCCCCTCGGCGCCCGGAATGCTGTTGCCCTGACCCTTAGTTGGAAGGGGGGCGGCAGTGGAGGGGGTTGCGGGCTGGGAGTTTCCATCCCCCAAAATCCGTTCGGTTGGCGCCGCTGTCAGAAGGCCCTGAAAAAAGTCAGCTTTCCTCACAGGCTAAAGATCAGCGGCGCCTTATCAACAGTAAATCGCAGAAAAAAATCAAGTGAGAGCGGAGGCACATGAAGCTAGGGTTTGAGGTTGCCACATTCTGTGGAGGAGAGGGCCCCGTGCCTGTAGCAAGGCATAGTCACCCCCTTGTCACGGTCCACAGGAGGAATTGGGGGGGTAAATAAGGAAAAATTTCTTTTCTAGTTGTGTGGTTTGCTGGTTTGGTGGAGAGGGGAGGGTTTAGGAGGGGGTTTTAATAGTGAACTGTTGGTGTTGAGTGGAACGGCCGTTGCCCCCCCGTGGTGGCAGAACCATCAGGATTTGCCACGTTACCTCCGGGGAAAAAATGGCACCTCCCGCTCCCGGGCCGGGGGATGGCATGTTTTGCAGGGCGCCCTAGGCTCAAAAGGAAATCAGTAATGGTAAGGGTCGAGAGGTTGATCTATCTATCTTCTCTTCTGGATGAAGGCATGGCCCGGGGCCTTCCAAGAGCAAAAAAGGACAAACAATTTTGGCCCCCCGACATCGGCCGGGAGTGCGTAGGAATGTGGTCCGCTTCGGTGGAGGGGCAGTGATGCATCCTCCCAGGTCTAAAGTTGGGTCTCCTGCTGAAGATGGCTTCAAGGCAATTACACTATGCCTTGAACATCCCTTTTCCACACCTGAGTTTGATGTCAGCTTTGTTCGGGGTTTGAGCTCTTCTCATCAATTAGAGTTGGCAAAAAATATGACTGGCTGGCGAGACTTTGCCATTCAGGTGGGTCTCCCAAAACCAAGTCAAGAAAGTGCCGGATGAACTTGTGACACCCGCTTTTTGAGCCATTTAACTCAATCACCAATGATGGCGGTACCCAATCTGTTGACCTGGCGTCCATTAATGTCGCCACAAAAGAAATACGCTAGTTTTTGGGCGGCCTTGATTTTCCTCCGGGTTTGAACTGACAAATTTTTTTTGCAAGAGACCAGGCGCCAAACATACGATTGTTTAAGGCAAGAGGAGTGGAGACCAGGCCCTCCATTGGTCTCTTGCGCAGAGCCTGTAGGGATTGGCGGTCATTTTTAACACACCGTGGAATGCAGACGGGTTTATTGTTTTTAGAAATGGGGAGGTGCCTGATCTTAGATGCCTCATGAAGGGACAAACTCCCGGCCATTAACATTATGGTCCCCAAACAATTGGGCGGAAGGTCTATTTATGAGGATTAACTCTACCTTTTTATAAGTTGGCAGGTTTGTTTTGGAAGGGACTTCAAACGTCACGAGGCCCCAGATAGAGGAGGTCCAGAGCAACGACTTAGATACTCTCCCTTAATAGTATAAATAGTAGGCTCCCTGGTGGATGTCCCAAATCAACACCCCAGGCCACGAGGGGTTTCCCCCATCTAAAGGAACTGTGGTCCAGAATAGATAGTTTTTTATTTAAAGGAAGAACTATCCTTCAGCATGTCTTTGTTGAGGTGGAGTTCTCCGAAAACTGTTTAATTTTGTTTTCCGAATTTACCAGACCCTCCCGACGGAAAGGCTTTTTGGGGGGCTCAATTCTCTCCTTGGAAGAAGCGAGATAAAAACACCTTTGAGGTTTTCTCAACCAGTACCCTTACTGGACCTTTTTAGTAGTAAGCAGAGTGGTGAAGATATTCAAGAAAAGGGGCAATTATTCCGCCACTTCAACCTTAGGAGTTGACAGGTACCACCTGAAACAGGGTCTGAGGATGAAACCAGCATCTTGTCTCAAAATGAGGTAGCTGTGAGGAACTCCGAGTGAAATCTTACTTATGAGGGTTCAGTACAATAACACACACTTTGTTTTTAGGAGGGATTACGGGAAGAAACACTCTCCCGAACCTTACTGAAACTGCAAGATGTCATAAATGTAAAGTGGGACAGAATGGCGACACTACGGGTCCCTGACGTTCCACACAGGGATCCGAGGATGTCAGACCTTCTACTCGCACCTCTTGGGGAAAGGATTTTGATTCAGATGGGAAGGCTGCTTTCCTGGCTGAAGCCGTTCCCAATCAGGGGTAAACCCCCCCCCTCTTGACATTTTGACAAGAAAGTGACAGGAAGTTAAGTTGGCGATTAAGGGCTTGCCCAAAAAAAATAGCCCAGTCCAATGGTTAAATCTGGTTCTATAAGACCTTTAGACGCTTTGGCCCCTCTTGCTGAGGTAATCAATGAGGTCCCTTTCCTCAGGCACCTGCAAAAGCAATGAGGAGGCTGCCTGATCATCTTGTCAAAGCGTAAGGACCCATCTTGCTTTGAGAATTGGCGGCCTTTGTGCTTCTCAATAAGACAGGAAGGTCTGGCAAAGGTGCTGTTAATCGGGCAGTGAAATTTGCACCCCGACTCCTTTCGGAGGCCCACTTGCTCTGTTCCGGCCGCTCACATTTAGTCGTGCTCGGTGACGGGAGGTGGGTGGAGCAGGGTAACGCAATGGAAGGGTACAGCTGTCACGGACCAGGCAAAAGCTTGTGATCGGGTTAATCAAGATACCCCGCGTCCTTCTGAGAATGGGCCGCCAAGGGGGTTTATTGATTGGCTTAAACCTTGTACGGGGCAGGAAATTTTCTGCTTGTGAACGGTTTGGATTGGCAGCTCTTTTGGGTTGGATCGGTGTTTCGCCATGGTTTCCTTGAGCCCCCTGTTGTACTTGTTTCGATTGACCCACTTTTAGTAAGGGTGGAGCTTGGACCGATGGCCGGAGGATGGACCGGGTAGCACCAAAGCCCTCTGAGGGTGGGGGGGGGTAGCCGATGTTCAATGTTTTGTTTCCCTCAAGGAGCAGAGTGGCTATGTCATAGTAATCGCTACTCGGAGCATGCGGGTCCAAGAGCAACCGGAAATTGAATCCTGGCTGGGAGGAGGATCCTTGTTTTGATCCCCAACACCCTTCCAGGACCCCAATCTCTGCAAAAGTTCGGGGCATTAAATTTTTGGGCCAGGGGATTACCCCAAACAAAATGGGACACAGGCTAAATCGCCCCTCGAAGGTGAACCAATGAAGGTTGGTTTTTGACACTAAGTTAAAGGGTAAACCTGATCAAAACTTACCTGCCCCTTACTGATTTTGGCAGGGGGGTTGCATCTTGCCAACCCTCTCTGGACTCGGTCTACTTTTTTCCCCAACCGTTATGGGGGAATATACGAACCGGTTAAATTGAGGTTCTTACCGACGAAGAGACAGAGGGTTGGTTTTATGGTCAACCCTGTGTATTCCTTTGGATCCTCTTTAAGATCAATATGCAAATCTCTGAAAGAGGGCCATCCATGGTATTCCGTGGGATTGTCAGCCTTTCTTCCAGGAATGGGAGACAAGAGGGCAAATGAAGGATCTTCGACACCACAGACACTCTGGTTTGGCGCTACCTTGTTCTGAAGGTAATTGCCGTGAGTCTGGGAACGTGGGAGATCAGGACTCCCTGCCAGGGAAACTTCTTGACAATAGGTTCTGTTGACTCATTTCCATAGGACCTGGCGCTCAGGGATTGCCCAAGTTGGGGATCTTGTGGGGTTTGCACTTCTGAATTCTATCAGGAACCCCTGGAGTTTTGGGACTTGGCTTGGCGCTGCTCCATGGGAAACTGGGGGGGAAAATCTGAAGTGTGGAGCCTGAGGACAGGAACTGCCCTCGGGAGCATTGTGGTACCGGCTGGAAAATGGCCACTCCCTTCATTGTCTCTTTAACCAGAAGTTACATCAGGGTAAGCCCTCCATTGGCTGGTCCCACTGGCTGCCTTTTATGCGGAATGGGCTTATGGCATTCAGAGACCTTGGTGGTCGGGACCGGTGACCTTATTTCTAAAGGCATGGTTAGGTTCACACTGGAACGCAGGGTTTCTTAGATCGACCAACGGAAAATCCCCCAGTGGACATGTGTTTATACCTACTCGGTGCCTGATAAGGTGCGCTCTCTAAAAATTTGAGAGACACACACGTAGGGCCCTCCCTCTGGAGGGGCTTTTCTTTTAGTGGCCCAGTCTGGTCTTCTCCTTTCGGGGGTGGGCTACTGCTGACCTGAAATTTTTTTTTTTTGACGTATACATAGGGGGGCTGCAGGGCCCAAACTTGGGCCTTGGTTATTGTATGTTTGTTTCTGTAAATTGTATCAGGGATCACATGGTACGGAAAGATTCAACCCCTTTAAATTTTTCACTCTTTGTTTCTTACAACCATTTGGTAACATCAAAAAAGTTAATTTTTTTTTTTCATTAAAACACCTGCACCCCATTTTACTAAAAAAACAGAAAGTAAATTTGTGCAAATTTATTAAAAAACAAAACTGAAATATCACATGGTCATAATATTCACACCCTTTGCTCAATTGAGTAAACACCTTTTGAGCTAGCACAGCCATGAGTCTTCTTTGGGAATGATGCAACAAGTTTTTTCACACCTGGATTTGGGGATCCTTCCATTTTTTCTTGCAATCCTCCCAGTTCCGTCGGTTGGATGGTAACGTTGGTTAACACCATTTTCAGGTCTCTCCAGAGAGCCAATTGGGTTTAGGTAAAGCTCTGGCTGGGCCAGTCAAGAATGGCACAGAGTTGTTCTTAAACCACCCCTTGTTATTTACATGGGCTTAGTGTCATGTCTTGTTGAAAGGGAACCTTCTGCCAAGTCGAGTCCAAGCAATCTGGAAGAGTTTTTCTCCAGGATAGCTCTTACTGGCCGCATTCATTTTTCTTCAAGTCAACCAGTCATCCTGTCCCTGCCGAAAAACCCCCCATAGAAGATGTGGCCCCCAACCAGTTCACTGGTGGGGTTTGTATTGGGTAGGTGTGAGCAGTGCTGGTTTTTTCCCCCACATACCGCTAAATGACACCCAAAAAGTTCATCTTCGCTCAACAACCAAGAACTTATTTCTCATAGTCGGAGCATTCATTTTTTTTTTAGCAAACCTATTGGACTTTCATATGTCTGGCACTAGGAGAACTTCCGGGGCACTCGACTAAAGGCCCACTGGGGGGGGGCTGCATGATAATTGATTTGAGGAACTTCTCCCACCCCTATGATCTGTGGAGCTCACCACAGGATCTCGGATTCTTTTTACCTCTCTCACCAAGGCCTTCTCCACTGCCAGTTTGGCTGGATGGCCATTCTAGGAAGACTTCTGGTGGCCCAAACTTCACCCATTTAACGTTAGGAGGCCACTGGGCTCTTAGAACCTTAGTACGCGAAATTCTTTTGTAAAAACCTTGGCCAATGTTACCTTGCCACAATTCTGTCTCTAGCCCTTGGCCATTTTTTTGACGCATGATTCCATTGGTCTGACTGCACTGTGAGCAGTGGGTCTTATATAGACAAGTGGGCCTACAAATCAAGTGCACAGTTTAATTAAACACAGCTGGACCCAATGAAGGATAAACCATCTCAAGGAGGATCAAAGAAAATGATAGCAAGTGACTTAAATAAGTCTACAAAGGGTTGAATACTTAAGACCAATAATATTTCATTTTTTCTTTTTTAATAAATTTGCAAAAATTTCTCATTTGTTTTTTTTTCAGTCAAGATGGGGTGCAGAGTGTACATTAACGAGAAAAAAAATAATTTTTTGAATTTACCAAATGGCTCAAAAAAAAAAAGATGAAAAATTTAAGGGGCTGAATACTTCCGTACCCCTTTTATTTGGGTGTAGGTGTTAGGTTGGGTGGTGGGAAAAGGGGGAGGAAAGGTCATCGTGGAGAAATGGACACTTTGGGGGAAAAACGGCACTGCCTGATCTGTTTGGCTTGGACATGGACTGGAATTGATTGCCGGACGAGCTCCGGACATGCGTGGGTTTGGGAATGGTGGGCTCGAGCAGGCCGGCCCAGGTTTTAAATGGCCCCGGCGAAAGAGCCTCAGTGGGCCCCTTTAACACAGACCACGATTCATGTGACAATACAGCAGGAAAAAAAGGTACAGTACAATGCCAAACACTTCACTTCTTCCTACATATAATACTTTTAAATTGAAACAATACTCAAAAACCGCCAAATCCCACGCGCACAGACAGACTGACAGTACAGTCCCCATACAATATTTTTGGGCCCCCACACTCCCCCCCTCATCCCCTATAAACCCCATGCAGATTCACCCCCATATAATGCTCCAAAAATACGGTCCCCAAAAAATGCTCCATACAGGATACGGTCCCCCAAAAAATGCCCTAAGGAACGGGGTCCCCATAATGCTCCAACAAAAATGGACTCCCTCTCGCTGAACGCGTTCTGCACTGTTACGGCTCAGGAAAGGGCGCTGGGAAAGACTCCCCATTACATCAGATTTCCCCCTCATCATCACATGCCTCCTTACAACACATTGTCTCCCCATGAAGGTTCTAAGTATATTTCCCTGAAACTCAGTTTGTTCTCACCATTTTACTTTGTCTTGCTGCAGCTATCTTGCCCTCATCAAAATGGATTTCCACTTGCAGTTCCCCCCGATTTCTCCTTTGCTTCTTAAGCGCCACAGCTGACAACATGCTTCAAAAATTAGCCTGCAGTGAACCGTACTGACTCCGTAAAGCCTTGGACCTTGTACCCAGCTATTCCTACTGAGGAACTCGAAGCACTTTGGAGCTGAACCCTGCTCTTTGAAAGACCCACCCTTTGCATGGACTTTTCGGGAAACAGAGAAAAATCCTGAATCTTAATGGAGAGTGAATTGCGACTTGGATTACTCGGCCGCGTTCCCTGTTTCTGTGTCGCAAACTGTGTGCTATTCTGCCAACTTGTATGAAGTAATACGGATTTTCTTATCAAACTTGCTCCTGTGTTTTCATCGCACCCAAGCACAAGACCAATGAACTGTATACATAAATTACAAGATTTGAAGCCAAACGTTATGTCGCTGGGTCTGGAAGCTGTGTCGCTGTACTGTGGAACAGACGTCCGGTTTACTTTCTGGATACAGTGGTTTGTGACTTCCACAACCAAATTTTCCAGGGAGCAATCCCTTAAGTTTTTTCTTTTTGCAGGTTTTCCACAGGTAAACACTATGTTTTTTTTTTTTTTCCTTTCTTTTCTCTTTTTTGTTGCTGTAACTCTGGATATCAATGTCTGTTGAAACTTTCTTGATGATGTGGTTGTGACTCCTCCAACCATTCCGGGAGCATTTCCCTTAATTTTTTTTTCCTCTGCAGTGTTGCCACAGGTGAACACTTGTTTTTTTTTTCCTCCTCTTCTTCCATAAATCCGTCTAAAAGACTGGAAATGGAGGCCCGCATAAAGGAACTTTTGCGGAGTGACTGATAATATCCTTCAGATTTGCAGAATATAAAGACCCGTTTTACAAACTACAGACCTCAATAACACAATTTGCAAAGGGTTTGGCAGACTACCCAGGATTTCAGCCAGGATTGGGTTCTAGAGGGCGAGTCCAGGCCCCCTCCCCATGCGGGATTCCAATTTGCCCCCTTTTTTTTGTTTTGGGGGTGAACGGAGAAATTCAGGGGATTTATTAATCAATGCTTTTTTTTTTTTCTCCAGTTCACAATTTTCCCCAAACATCTAAGGTGCTTACTATAATTATGTTGCTTACCAACAAGCTTTAAGTGGGCAAACCCCTTATTAACTGAGGGAGATTGGAATCCCTTGATGATTTTAATTTCAGCATGGGCAGGTGTTTGATGACCCCAACGGGTCAACGCTGAAGCAGCCAGTTAGCTTTGCCCAAGGTAAGCCTCGGAGGAATAGCCTTGGATTTCAGGAGAGGGCCCTTGATACCACCGGGACAGTTCCCCAAAAAATCTATTTTTCGAAAGGGGTTATCTCCACTGATTAAGGAGAACTTGCTCGGCCGACCCTCCCACTGCGTTAGGTACTTATTAACACTGCATCCGTATTGATATCGCTGACTGAACCAGGCAAGAAGATGGTTCGAAAGCAATCGTACAAAACCTTTCCCACCTTCCCTCTCCAGCTAAGAACCTTTGAGTAGGATTTACAAGGAACCTGAACCAAACCCATGCAGGTAGACTCTTTACAACGACGGGTTATGAGCACGCAAGGAACATCGTTTTAAGGAGAATCTAATGTTTCTTTTGGGTGGTAAGTCAGGGCACTTCATTAAAACTGCCCCAGCCTTCTCGGAAGACACTGCAGCATTCATTCCTTGTGAGGTTGCGAGAGGGATCTGTCAGGCCCCGGCCTCAGGCTCCGGAGACTCAGCAACAGATTGATTTCTCGACTTAAAACCCTTACCCGAGGACTTGACTGGTAAACGCTGCCATTTTTCAATTTTCCTCAGCGGTGTCCCCACTGAGTTGAAAAAAAACAATTCTCAATGCTTTCTTTCCATCAAACTCTGGGTTGACTCCCCTTTGGGGGTGTCTAGCTCGCTATGACGACCAGGGGCAAGTGGAAATTTAGGTTTCCCCCTCCTTTGCCTGAAACAGGAATACGTCAGTGAAAAGGCTCCCATAAAAGGAAATGTGGTGGCCCCGCGACCTCTGACCAGTGGATCAGAAACAGAGCCTTTGAGGTTTCTTATGGGTAAAATCATCAAGAGAAACTGTCCTTATGCTTATCCTTCTCCCCATTTCCCATTTTCTAGGGCACCAGGCGCGGCTCAAATCCACCATTAACTGGGAGACCAAGGAATTACACTTTTCCAGAGAAACAGATGAGTCCAAAAGTTTCACTTGCCTTGTTCCTAAAGGAATCAGGTCAGCCCTGAACTACCAGCTGTAACCAGGACTATTTGGGATTTAGTGACAAGAAGAACCTGACCAGCTTTCCTCCTCACCTCCATATGATTTCCAATTGAATTTGCCTGGAGCAAATCCCTTTGGTAAGATCTACCCCCTGGCGGGCCCGGCTAAAGCTTTAAAGGATTACATAGATAAAATCAGCCAAGGGCTTCATACCCCCTCTTCATCTCCTGCGGGCACCCATCTTCTTTGAAAAGAAGAAAGATGATCCTGAGACCACTAGACTAAGGGAACTCAATAAGGTTACTATTAGAAACCTTATCCATTCCTTTAATCCCTGGTTATTGGAGGGTCGACATGCCAAAAATTTTTCAAACTAATCTTCGGGTGGGGCCTAAACTTATCCTATTAGAGGGGAAAGAATGGGAAGACTGCATTCAGTCACGCAGGACACTTTGAATACTAGTTCCTTTTGGTCTAGTACCGCCCCCCACTTTCCAACACTTGGTGAAGACATTTTCGGACTCCTAGATAATTCGTGGTAAATTTATTTGATGATATTCAAAAATTTTTTTTAACTCCACAGGGAACACAGGACAGTGAGAATGGTCTTGGAACTCTAAACAAAATCACTTTACATCAAACTTGAAAAGTGTAATTCCATAGGACCGAAATTCAATTTCTGAGGTAGTACTGTCTACACAAGGAATTTAGGAGGAACAAAACCCAAGCCATCAAGGATTGGCCAAGTCCTAGAAAAGTGAAGGAGGTACAGCCTTCATCGGTTTGCCAACTTCTAAGACGTTTCATTAGAAATTTCTCTGAGGTAGGCCCTATCACCAACTTCCCGAAAAGTCAGGTTTTCCTGGACTCCCAACCCAGAAGCATTTTCCCCGTCAAAAGATAAATTTACCACTGCACCTTTCCCAGTACAACCCCACCCCGAGCTTCCTTCATAAAAGGTGGATCTTAGACGGGCCTTGG
>JARQOD010004499.1:0-54441 GCA_033576555.1 Oophaga sylvatica
TGAAACTTCAGTATTTCAAAGCTGTACTGCCCGTCAGTTTGTGGTGGAGCCTTCCAGTGATGAAACTAGGTTCTTCTATGCTTGGCCTAGCTCAAAGTTCCTATTCCACCTGACCCCTGTTACGTACTGACACTTCAAGGGCTGCTTTCTGTTACCTAAGGTCCAGTAAGCCTCTGGTTTTTCTACCACTATGCGTGAAGCTATAGTGATGCTTCGGTCTCCAGTGACCGTGACAATGTGCAGGACTTCTCCAATCCTAAAGCACTTCTAAATTCTTCCACTGTGCCTTTCGCCTTGTCCAAACTCTCAATCTCAGCACTGACTAGGCTAAGGTGAACTGGCTCACCTGTACTAGCCTCCACTACTGTACTGTCTCTCTGAATCGACAGGAATCTTGGTGCTCCAGACAGGCACTCCTTCTCTCTCCCCTTCACCTCAGGAGACACTACTAGACTCTCTTGTGCTCAAAACCACACCCCTCTACACCCCTGCTGGGTGTGTCCGAAGTATATGTGATGTCATGTAGAGCCCTTAACCGTTACCTCTCCACTCATCCTCCTGGTATTGTGTACCTTAAATACCAGGGCTACACATTCCCCCATGGTAAACGACAGCACTCCCGGGCTGTGAAATACAAAGAGACAATTTTGTTTATGCATTAAACATTAACATTAACTCGTCCCGTCCGGGAGGTAAGGATTTCTTGAACGTTGCAAACAAAACATTAAATATAGAAAAATACAAAATATTAAATAGACAGGTTCATATAATAAACGGCAAGATTCTTGTGAAGGATCCGCACCAAACCTTCAACGTGGGTCCTGGGTGGGCTGCAGGACATATGAATGCAGACCTCACTCAGTGCCACACCACACGGGTTTTATGTTCAGAGGTAAGTCAAGGCTTCGTGTGAAACCATTATAAGGCACCTTAGTGCAACTATTTACAAGATAAGTTCTGGGCTGGTACAGTCCTCAGCCTCTCAGTCCATTATAAGACACATATATATATATACTTTTTACAATATTCACATTAATTTGTTTATAATTACTGCTGGTATCGAATGGGTATCTTCCCTTTTGTGATTCGCTCTGATCTACGTGGAGTAGCTTCAGGTATATTAAGTTGTGATCTGTCTGCACTGCGTAACGGCAAACTATAGAACTGCCTCAATCTTTCTATGGATCTGGCAAGCGTACTGATGGCTGGGCGGTGTGAGTCAGCTTCACCAGGGGATCCCATAGTATGGGGCGCTGCTTCTGATGATCCTTCTTGAGATTCCGTAGGTTGAGGTGTTGCTGGAATGGGTAACTCCTGAACGGACTCAACTGGCACCACGGACACAACTGGAGGTAGAACTTCCTCTTGTGGCTGATAAAACTGCAACACCGGAACTATTACAGCATCTCCCAGTCGGGGCCAATCCGCGGGAAAATCTCCCAGATCCGTGTGTATGACCTCTTCCTTTCCTTCCTCTTGATTGATGACAGGGTTCTTTTCACAAAGCTTTAAGGGTTCTGGACACAATTTCAAATGGTCTCTGGACACAGTGGTTATTGTTCTTCCTCCGTCCTTACTGATGATACAAACTTTTCTGTTGTCATATTTAGAATCTTGTACAACGTAGGGTTCTTGTTCCCACTGGTTATCCAATTTGTGCATTTTCCTTTTCCTTTTTAATACCACTTCTCCAGGCATCAAAGGTTTGGCAGGAGCATTTCTGTTGTAAATATCTTCCTGTTTCTCCCGTGCCTTGTTGAGACTTTCTTCTACACAGATTTGCACTCGTCTGTACTGCTCTTGCCGATTGATGTCCCAGTTTTCAATGGCGTCGTCTGCCTCCGGTTCTACCACTCCAAGTTCTAAATCCATTGGTAGTCTTCCGGGCCTTGCTCTCATAAGATAGGCTGGGGTGCAGTTAGTAGAACTTACAGGTATATGGTTATACAAGTCAACCAAATCAGGTAGTAAGTCCGGCCATCGATTTCTGTCTTCCAACGGTATGGATCTCAACAAGTCAAGGACAATATGGTTCATTTTTTCGCAAAGACCGTTGGTTTGAGGTGGTATGGCGTTGTTCTAATTTTCTTGCACCCGTACATGTGACAGAATTCCTTGAATAAATCAGCTTCGAAAGCAGGTCCTTGATCGGTTAATACTTGCTCCGGATACCCATGCGGTCTGCAGAAGCTTGCTTGAAAGGTTTTCGCGGCCGTCACTGCGGTCTGATCCTTAACTGGAACAACCACCAGAAATCTGGAGTAATGGTCCACCATGGTCAGGGCGTATGAGTATCCAGATCTACTTGGCGACAGTTTGACGTGGTCCAGGGCCACAATCTCCAGGGGGCGAGTCGTCCGGATAGGTTGCAGGGGTGCCTTCTGACTACCGTAGTCCTTCCTTCTGAGACCACAGGGTCCACAGTTCCGACACCACCTCTCAATGGAGCTGCGCATCCCTACCCAGTAGAACCGGCATCTCAACAGGGTCTCCAGCTTTCTCCAGCCAAAGTGTCCTGCTTGATCGTGGTATGCTTCCAACACCATTGGGACGTCTGCCTTGGGGACCACGATTTGCCAGACCATCTCATGGGTTCTGGGGTTGACGTATCTCCTGCACAACTTCTCACGGTATAGGAACAACCTGCTTTTCCCCGTTCCACAGGAGCTTGGCTGACATAGGTGCATCCTTTTCCAAAGAGGAGCCTTCCTGTCTTAACAACTCCTTGATGCGGCTGACCACTGGATCACTGTCCTGAGTCTCTTTCCAGCTGTGATGGGGTAAAGAATTTAATGTTGCACCATACTGCTTTCTGTTGACTCGATGCTCGTGGACTACCCCATTTCGATGGAACGCAGGTAGCTCAATTTCTTCCAGGTCGTCCGATTCTTCTTCCGTATCAGAGTCATGCGGCATTCGAGACAATGCGTCAGCATTAGCATTCTTTCGACCTGCCCGGTACTTGATAGTAAACTGGTAATTGGACAACCGAGCCATCCATCGCTGCTCCATGGCACCCAGCTTGGCGGTTTCCAGGTGCGTTAAGGGGTTGTTATCTGTAAACGCAGTGAACCGATTGGAGGCCAGATAATGCTTAAATCTTTCAGTAATGGCCCAGACCAGCGCCAGAAACTCCAGCTTGAAGCTGCTATAATTTTCCGGATTCCTTTCAGTTGGCCTGAGTTTTCTGCTGGCATATGCGATGACTTTTTCTTGGCCATTCTGCTTCTGACTGAGAACTGCTCCCAACCCTTCATTACTGGCGTCGGTGTACAACAGGAACGGTTGGCTGTAATCAGGATAGGTTAAGATCTCATCACCTGTAAGGATCTCTTTCATCTTTTGGAATGCTTCAGCCTGTTCCTTACCCCAATTAAAGGGAGGGTTTCTGCTCTTTAGGGATTGTCCTACTAGGAGGTCCTGTAAAGGAGCTGCCTTCTTCGTGTAATCTTTCACGAATCTCCTGTAGTAACCCGTTAGTCCCAGGAACTGTCGCACTTCCTTAAGGTTCTTCGGCTCCGGCCACTTCTGGATGGCAGTGACTTTCTCTGGGTCCGGCGCTACTCCTTCCGAACTGACGATGTGCCCCAAGTATTGTACCTTCTGTTTGAGTAGATGGCATTTTGAGGGTTTTAATTTCATCCCGTACCTGGACAGGGACTCGAATACTTCTGCCAGGTGCTTCAGATGATCCTCATAAGTCTTGGAATACACGATGACGTCGTCTAGGTATAGCAGCACGGTTTCAAAATTGAGATGTCCCAGGCAGTTCTCCATCACTCTCTGAAATGTTCCTGGGGCACTACTGAGCCCAAACGGCATTCTGTCGAACTCACAGAGCCCCATTGGGGTGGTGAAAGCCGTTTTCTCACGATCCTCCTCAGCCACAGCCACTTGCCAGTAACCACTAGTCAGATCAAGGGTAGAAAAGTAGTTAGCCGTTTTCAGAGCAGCTAATGATTCCTCTATGCGTGGTAACGGGTATGCATCCTTGTGTGTTATGCGGTTCACCTGCCTGTAATCCACACACATTCTCATACTACCATCTTTCTTTTTAACCAGAACTAGAGGGGCTGCCCAGGGGCTACAACTATCCCTTATCACCCCGGCCTTCTTCATATCATGCAACATTTCTTTAGCCTTCTGATAATGGGCTGGGGGTATAGGCCTATACCGCTCCTTGATGGGAGGATGACTGCCTGTAGGGATATGATGTTGGACTCCCTTAATTACCCCAAAATCAAGTGGGTGCTTGCTAAACACTTGGGCATACTCTTGCACCACCCGTAATACCCCTTGCTTCTGGTGAGCGGGAGTGGTGTCCGTCCCAACATGGAGTTGCTGACACCATTCCGCCACCTGAGTTGCTGGGTCATTGTCCTCCGCTATTTGACAGGAGTCTAAGGACTCAGCCGGAAGAATAGAATTATTGTCGACAGCATGTAGTTTAGCAATGGTTGCATAACGGGGTAAGTTTACCTCATCATCTCCCCAATTGAGAAGCCGTACCGGTACTCTTCCATTCACCACTTCTACTACTCCCCTAGCAGTCATAAGTGTAGGTCTATGTTCTGAATGGTGGGGTTCTACTACAGCTTGGTAATTCTGTCCTCTCAGACCTATGGCTGCCCTGCACCAGATAATCATTTCACTCATTGGGGGTATCACAATAGGATCCGAGTCAGTGACCCGTACATTACCAATTTCGGCGTCTGTAAGCTTCGCTTGCTGCTGACACACCAGGGCTCGGATCTCTCTTTGGATTACTCCCTTCTGCCTTGGTCGGGCAATCTCAGCGAGCTGTTGGAGCAAGAACACAACTTCTCCCAAACAATTACCGATAATGTTAGTGCCCAAAATTATATTTAAACCGTTCTCCTCATTTGCAGTCTTTACTACCAGAAGCCCCTGGTCTTTCAACTCCTCTCTGCCCACCTTTACATCTACACATTTTGTCCCGAGTACTTCTACAGGAAGACCATTAGAAGCATATACGGTAAAGTCAGGGCTCGGGGGATTAAGACTGTCCATTGACCAGTACTTAGTATATAGGGCATCAGGTATTAGGGTCACTTGGGACCCAGTGTCTAACAATGCCGGAACTGCAATACCATCTAAGATGATGGACAGGTAGGGTCGCCCACCCACATACCTGCGGTTCCAGTCTAAGGGGCCTGACGGGTATTCTCCTGGGTGTTGGCCCTTGGACCCAGGTTCTGCCCGTTTAAAGGACACTGTGGAGACATATGACCTTTCCGGTTGCATCGATAACAGATGATCTCTCGACGAGGAGGGTGTTGATCAGAGGTCGCTCCTGGGGGTGGCGTTGTCCTCCTCCGGGGGGGCGACGTCTTCTTTCTTCTCCGGTGCATCCACGGAACGTCTTCTGGGCAGTCAGCTAACAAGATCTTCCCTTCCTCCTCTTTCCGCAGCTGCAGGGCACTCATTACAGCAGCCAGATTTTTAGTCAGCTGGCGCACCTCTGAGCGCAGACAATCCAATTCACTGGGAGGTGTCACCTGCGTTTTGGTTTCGGCCACTAACGGGGAACAGGGGGTTACTGCCGGTTCCAGAGTGACTTCACCCTGATGATGTTGGGTTGCCACCTCAGGTTTGCCCAGGGCCGCAGCCCTTTTATTGCCATGTCTTTTAGGGCATCAAAGGTAGCATCCGGATGATCTAAGGACCACCAGTTTACAGTTCTGCGTTCCTCTTGGGATCTCAATCCCTGGATAAATTGTTCCTTCAGCATTTTATTCTCATCGATAGCATTTAAATTATTAATCTGCTTAAGAGCTCTCAGGGCTCCTTGTAGTCGGCAAGCGTAGTCCCGGATGCTGTCACCTGGCTGTTGTGAACAGTGATAGAAGGCCATCCGGAGATCCGTTTCTGTGCGGTCTTCAAATATGGCATGCAGCTTAAGGAAGATCGCAGGTACCGACTCCTGATCAACGGTATCCCAAGTCTCCACTTCCCTCTCAGCAGCGCCAGTTAGCTGCCCTATTAGCACAGCAGCTTTTTGTCTCTCAGGCATGGAGTACATTTCTAGGATGCTGCATAACTTCCGCTTGAAGCCTGCTAATGTGCCTGGCTCACCGCTGTACTGGGGAAGCCATTTCGCCCCAGGCATATATGGGAGCGTTAGTGGCATGATCGGGACTACCGGACTGGGTGCTGGACCTGCACCCCCATCTGGCGCTACAATACCAGGCGGTGCGGGATTGGGGCCTCCGGCCGGGGCCGCACTGTCAGCCGGTTGTTGTGACATCTTAGCGCCCCCTTGGTTAAACGGAGCCTACCGGTTTCAGATGCTGCTACTTCACAGGCACAGCAGTGGGAACAGGACCTTCGTCGCAGGCGCTCTGATGTCAGAGCGTTCACTTCCTGTTGCAGGACCTGCCACTGAGTCAGAGCCGGGGGCGTGTCCAAGACTTTGCGCGCTCTTTCAGGTACGCCCACCTTCTTCTCCAGCGCCTTAGGGCGCGAATCTGGCGGCAAATATGGCGGTATTTGGCGCCAAACAATAGCAACAGTCTTTTTCATCAAAACACTCCACAGGCACACAGGGCTCGCAATGCTGCAAGTTTCGGATCCTGTTCGTGACGCCAAAGTTTTGTGTCGACCCGCCACCACAATTGTGGATTACCAGGGCAATGGGGTACTCAGAGCCGAGCCCATGGAAGTCTATGGGGATGTCACAGGTAGCGGTGGCTCGGTCTGTGGCCCTGGCGGTCTGGCGTATGTTGGGGAATATTTACAGGGGATAGATATATTTACAGTTCGTGACGCCACCTGTAGTCTCTGGTAATTTGTACCAGCGCTGCTGTAGATCTCTGAGGGGATGGTGAGGCAGCTAGATGTCGGGTCCCCTACAGGTGGGACTCTTCCCTCAGGTCGATGGTTATGGTGGGGTTGTGCAGGCATGCAATTAAATAACTCAGTCTCACACCGTCAGCGTCTTTCCATACCTTTTACTTGTAAGATGGTAAGGCAGGTCCCAGGGAGGCTGATGGGGTTGATGGAGGATGAGTTTTGAGGCAACGGCTGAGCAAGGCAGGGGCCTCCTTTACTTTCCAATGATGATGAGTCCAACCAGCATAAAGCGTAGTTCACTCCTGAAACTTCAGCTATTTCAAAGCTGTACTGCCCGGTCAGTTTTGTGGTGGAGCCTTCCAGTGATGAAACTAGGTTCTTCTATGCTTGACCTAGCTCAAAGTTCCTATTCCACCTGACCCCTGTTACGTACTGACACTTCAAGGGCTGCTTTCTGTTACCTAAGGTCCAGTAAGCCTCTGGTTTTTCTACCACTATGCGTGAAGCTATAGTGATGCTTCGGTCTCCAGTGACCGGTGACAATGTGCAGGACTTCTCCAATCCTAAAGCACTTCTAAATTCCTTCCACTGTGCCTTTCGCCTTGTCCAAACTCTCAATCTCAGCACTGACTAGGCTAAGGTGAACTGGCTCACCTGTACTAGCCTCCACTACTGTACTGTCTCTCTGAATCGACAGGAATCTTGGTGCTCCAGACAGGCACTCCTTCTCTCTCCCTTCACCTCAGGAGACACTACTAGACTCTCTTGTGCTCAAAACCACGCCTCTCTACACCCCTGCTGGGTGTGTCCGAAGTATATGTGATGTCATGTAGAGCCCTTAACCGTTACCTCTCCACTCATCCTCCTGGTATTGTGTACCTTAAATACCAGGGCTACACATGTATACTGGGGAGACACCAGAGCGGTACAGGGTGGATGTACTGTGGTGTATACTGGGGGAGACACCAGAGCGGTACAGGGTGGATGTACTGGGGTGTATACTGGGGGAGACACAGAGCGGTACAGGGTGGATGTACTGGGGTGTATACTGGGGGAGACACCAGAGAGATACAGGGTGGATGTACTGGGTGTATACTGGGAGAGACACCAGGGCGGTACAGGGTGTTATGATCTGCTACAAGCACTAAGGAAAGGTCGGAATTCTGTCCCTACAATAGGACTGAGCTGGATCCCTACGATGTAACGGGGAACCTGATCCTGCGACCAGACCCGCTAAAGTCCTCAGCTACTCTGAACGAAGACCTATAGTTGCGAGGGAGGAATCCCTACAAGATCTAGGGACTGGGTGAAAAGGTGGACACCTCCTAACAGAAAGTGTAGCAGGGAATATAAAACAGAAAACAAATACTAAGAGATCCTAAGATCAAGCAAAACTGACAGAGTAAGGCACCTAAGCACCCGGCTAGCTTAAGAGTAGATAATACAATGAAGTCCAGCAAAGCCAGAAGGGCGGAGCCAGACTAAATAGGGTAAAAAGGTCATGTGACCAGCAAACTGAAACAAAATCTAACAAGAGGGTTCTAACAGTACCCTCCCTTCAAAGAGGATCCTCCGGATCCCCTAGGACTTAGGCTTATCCGGAAACCTCTTGTGAAACGCTCTAACAAGTCTAGATGCAGAAACATCATCCGCCCTCACCCATGAGTTATCCTCGGGTCCATAACCCTTCCAAGCGACGAGGTACTGCAAACTCCCTCTATACCGTCTAGAATTTAGGATGCGGGAAATCTCATATTGCCCGTCCTCCACCACCAGGGGAACAGTAGCCGAGACGTCTCCATCTGAGACCTCAGCTTTTTTCAAGAGAGAAACATGAAACACCGGATTAATCTTCCAGGAGGTAGGAAGCTCCAACTTAACAGCAGATTGGTTAATAACCTGAAGCACCTTAAAGGGCCCTACAAACTTGGGACCCAATTTCTTAGACGGAATCCTCAAGCGCAGATTCTTAGAGGACAACCAAACCATGTCACCAATAGCAAACAAAACCTCTTGTCGTTTTCTATCAAAATACACTTTGGATCTTTTGTTAGCCTCCTGAAGATTACCACGCACATCAGTCCAAACTCTCTCCAAAACAGCAGAAAAATTCTCCTCTTCAGGTACAGCCGCTCCCAACTTGGAAAATGACCCAAAAGACGGATGTCTCCCAGTACAACAAAAAAAAGGCGAACAACCAGCAGAAGCGGATGTATGATTGTTAAGAGCAAACTCAGCAAGTGGCAGAAACTCAGACCACCCCTCTTGATTATCAGTCACAAAACAACGCAAGAACTGCTCAACATCCTGGTTTTTCCTTTCTGTCTGGCCATTAGACTCAGGATGATATCCGGAAGAAAACGACAAATGAACTCCCAACCTGTCACAAAAGGCGCGCCAAAAACGAGCCACAAACTGAGGTCCCCTATCGGAAACAATGTCAGTAGGAACGCCATGTAGTTTGACTATTTCCTTGACAAAGGCCTTAGCGAGAGTCTTAGCGCAGGGCAGTTTGATGAAAGGAACCAAGTGACACATCTTGCTAAAACGGTCCACGACCACCCAGATGACAGTGAAACCCTCAGAGGGGGGGAAGGTCCGTAATAAAGTCCATAGCCAAATGTGTCCAAGGTGCACTAGGGACCTCCAGAGGACAAAGCAACCCTGCAGCAGGAGTATGAGAAGACTTAGATCTAGCACACACCGTGCATTGACGCACCCACTTAATAACTTCCTTCTGCCATCCTGGCCACCAAAAACTGCGACCCACAAGTCTCTTGGTCTCAGAGATTCCAGGATGACCTGCCAACCGAGAGTCATGACATTCAAATACACAACCACACTTCTGCCGATCAAAGGTCTAAGGATGTCATTAATAAGATTCTGAAAAAATGCCGGAGCACTGGAAAGTCCAAAGGGCATGACCAGATTCTCAAAATGACCCAGTGGAGTGTTAAACGCAGTCTTCCATTCATCCCCCTCCTTCATGCGCAACAAACTGAATGCCCCTCGAAGATCAATTTTCGAGAACCACTTGGCCCCCACTAACTGATTAAACAAATCAGGAATCAAAGGCAGTGGGTAAGGATTGCGTACAGTAATCTTATTAATCTCACGAAAGTCCAGACAAGGCCTTAAACCGCCGTCCTTTTTTTTAACAAAAAAAAATCCAACCGCCACAGGAGACTTAGAAGGCCTAATGTGACCGGCGGCCAAGCTTGTCTGTATGTATTCCTCCAAAGCCTTTCTCTCAGGAATAGTCAAATTAAATAAACGACTTTTAGGAAGAGTCGCTCCAGGGACAAATTCAATTGCACAATCATAATCTCTATGAGGAGGCAATACCTGCGATTCCTTATCAGAAAAAACTTTCCAAAAATCCTGAATAGGTACAGGTAGCTCCCCCTTAACTACAGCAGCAATACGCCCGTTACAACACTTGTCATAACACTTAGGACTCCAGGACTTAATTTCATTGGTAGACCAATCCAGTACCGGATTGTGCAATTTTAACCAGGGTAACCCCAAAATCACCGGTGAGGGCAAATTATTCAAAACTACCAAATCCAAATTCTCTTGATGAACACCATTAATAGTAAGAGGAAATTCACAGATATGGTGAGTAACATTTTTCAAGGGAGAACCATCCACAGACACCACATTAATAGGGAAGACAGAAGTTTGGGTTTTAATTTTAGTTTTTCCAAAAATTTCCCATCAATCACATTGAGAGTTGAACCACAATCCACAAATACCCGAAACTCCATTAATTCCTCCTCAACAGCAGTGGTAGCAGAAAGAAAGACACCTTTCTTGTTTAAACAAGCTATGCGGGCAAAACTGACCTCATTTTTTTTTCTCTCTTTATTCATTCGAAGCGCACAGTTCTTAATGAAATGCTCAGATTTACCACAATAGAAACACAACCCTTGAGCAAATCTGCGTTCTTTTTCTCGAGAGTGAGGTGCCATTGCTCCAATTTCCATCAGCTTTGCAATGTCAGTACATTCCTTCTCAAAACTTGGAGCTGACAAGGCAGATTTACTCTCATTAACCCTATCCACCCGTATGGCTAATTGCATAGCCTCTTGCAAGTTACCAGGTATGGGATAAGCAATCAGCAAATCTTTAACCCTCTCACTTAACCCTGCAAGAAATAAACTTTTCAAAGCTGAATCGTTCCAGCCCACCTGAGTGGACCACCTTTGGAAGTGAGTACAATATTTTTCCACATTACCTGATCCCTGTCTCAAACGTCTCAATTCTGTCTCAGCTGATGAAACACGATCCGGATCGTCATACAATAACCCCAAAGCAGAAAAAAAACTATCCACTGATCTAAAGCATGGATCACCAGACTGCAGAGAAAAGGCCCAGTCCTGAGGTTCTTTAATAATAATAATAATAATAATAATAATCTTTATTTATATAGCGCCAACATATTCCGCAGCGCTTTACAGTTTAACAGATAAGCCGACCCTGCTCGTGAGAGCTTACAATCTACAATACTTTGCGCAAAAGTGACATTATGAACCCTATGCGCTGTGATTCAGGGTGCGGTACAGGGTGGATGTACAGGAGTGTATACTGGGGGAGACACCAGAGCGGTACAGGGTGGATGTACTGGGGTGTATACTGGGCGAGACACAGAGCGGTACAGGGTGGATGTACTGGGGTGTATACTGGGGGAGACACAGAGCGGTACAGGGTGGATGTACTGGGGTGTATACTGGGAGAGGCACAGAGCGGTACAGGGTGGATGTACTGGGGTGTATACTGGGGGAGACACAGAGCGGTACAGGGTGGATGTACTGGGGTGTATACTGGGGGAGACACAGAGCGATACAGGGTGGATGTACTGGAGTGTATACTGGGGGAGACACAGAGCGGTACAGCGTGGATGTACTGGGGTGTATACTGGGGAGACACAGAGCGGTACAGGGTGGATGTACTGGGGTGTATACTGGGGGAGACACAGAGCGGTACAGGGTGGATGTACTGGGGTGTATACTGGGGGAGACACCAGAGCGGTACAGGGTGGATGTACTGGGGTGTATACTAGGGGAGACACAGAGCGGTACAGGGTGGATGTACTGGGGTGTATACTGGGGAGACACAGAGCGGTACAGGGTGGATGTACTGGGGTGTATACTGGGGAGACACCAGAGCGGTACAGGGTGGATGTACTGGGGTGTATACTGGGGAGACACCAGAGCGGTACAGGGTGGATGTACTGGGGTGTATACTGGGGGAGACACAGAGCGGTACAGGGTGGATGTACTGGGGTGTATACTGGGGGAGACACAGAGCGTTACAGGGTGGATGTACTGGGTGTATACTGGGGGAGACACCAAGAGGTACAGGGTGGATGTACTGGGGTGTATACTGGGGAGAACACAGAGCGTATTAACAGGGTGGATGTACTGGGGTGTATACTGGGGGAGACACCAGAGAGGTACAGGGTGGATGTACTGGGGTGTATACTGGGGGAGACACCAGAGAGGTACAGGATAGATGTACCGGGGTGTATACTGGGGGAGACACCAGAGAGGTACAGGGTGGATGTACTGGGGTGTATTCTGGGGGAGACACTGGAGCGGTACAGGAGGATACCTGGTGAGACACCACAGCGATACAGGGGGAATACTGGGGGAAACACTAGAGCCGTACAGGGGGAATATCAGGGGAAACACCATAGTGGTAGATCTATCATATTAGAGGACGTATTAGTCTTTTGTAAACTAGTAAAACAGTGACAGGCATAATGTACTGCGATATAGAGGTATCACGGTGTTTTATCCCAATGGACCAATTACAACGTCAATTCCCTAGTTCAAATTAAAAAATAAAAATTAAAAACAAATTAAAATAAGGTTTATAGAAAAAAAAAACCCCAAGCAGACAAAAACTAAAAAAGTTAATATGGTAAAAAAAAAGTCTGTACCGATTCAGCCATATCAACCCATACGTTATCACACAGTAGAAAACGGTCCCCGTCCTCCTGAAAAATGGCAATTAAAAATACTCAAAAAGTTGCATGTACCTCACAGCAGTACTAACAAAAACTACAAGTCCTTGTGCAAAAGCAATCCTTCATAAAACCACAGAAAATTCTGGCCACGCAGAATGGAGAGGTGGCTGGGCGTGTGCCGCTCTCCATTCATTCCTACGAGCGTTCCGGAGATTTCAGTGCCACGGAAACATAACAATTGTACCAGACAGTTTTCTTTTTACAGTCTCTGTATTATATATGTATTTTTTTATCTTTTTTTTACATGATGTTTTTCTTCTACATACAGGTGAAGTTACCTCCAATATCCAATGTGATTGCACTGGAATGAAAGGGAAAAGGACTGTCTAGGAAATAGAGAATGGATACTTGCTCCAAAGTTGTAAAAACAAAATGTGAAATCGGTTTGTGTTTGTCCATAAACTCCAAGTTACTAAGATTCCTGATTACAAAGTGTTATAATATTTCACCCTTTATAAGAACGTTTCTGCCCCAGACCTCAGTAAATAATCCTTGTTTGGTGTATTTATATAATGTGCATCCGGGGCACACAGCTAGGACTGAAGGGAAAGGGGTGCACAACTCAGCTGCTTCCCAGGTCCCCTCCCCTGTATATATCTGCTGCCCCGTCAGTCCAGTTCTGCAATGTTCTGTGCAGCTTCTCCTTCCCTTTCCCACATCGTCCTCATCATAATTGACAAAATAACTATTGTACCTGTCTCCCTGAGTTTGGGGACACCTAACATATCTATGTTTTTAATATTAGATAACTTGTATTCAATAAAAAAATCATTTATTTATGTGTTTATTGCAGTTTTGTTCTTATTAATTTTTATCATTTTTTTCCTATCGGTATTTTTCTTCTAAAACTTTTCTTTAACTGTACTAGGATGTCGTATCTCTATTTGTAAAAAGCGCAGGCTTCTGTAGGATAACAGGGACTAATACTCGACAGCTTTAGGGACCGTGTTAGTGACAGTGTAAAACTGTACGTCACGATGTTGCGGTTGGCAGTGAGGTGACAGAGGGAGCACCCTCAATTTGTCAGCTCCTTGATCTGCAAGGATTGCCATGATTAAAGGATTAAACATCCAGGATCTGAGTTTTCTCCAATCCCGGACGTTAGTGCTGGAGGACAACTGATCATGTGGTTGAGCTTTTGTATCCAGAGGAAGGTTCCATTTCTCTATTTTCATTAAGCAGGTAAAATTATGTTGATCGGCTCTTTTTGAATACATCTAGAAATAGTAAATTGTAGAATTTAAAAAGTAAACATTATTCTCTTTATTGACATTCAAAAGCAGCAGAGAGGAGGGACACGGAGGAGCAGTCAGTAAGGTTAGATGTGTGGAGATTCAGCAGCAGGGAGGAGGGACACTGAAGAGCAGTCAGTAAGGTTAGATGTGTGGAGATTCAGCAGCAGGGAGGAGGGACATGGAGGAGCAGTCAGTAAGATTAGATGAGTGGAGATGTAGCAGCAGCAGAGAGGAAAGATATTGAGGAGCTGTCAGTAAGCTTTGATGGGTGGAGATTCAGCAGCAGGTTGGAGGGACACTGAGGAGCAGCCAGTAAGGTTAGATGTGTTGAGATTCAGCAGCAGGGAGGAGGGACACGGAGGAGCAGTCAGTAAGATTAGATGAGTGGAGATGTAGCAGCAGCAGAGAGGAAAGATATTGAGGAGCTGTCAGTAAGCTTTGATGGGTGGAGATTCAGCAGCAGGGTGGAGGGACACTGAGGAGCAGTCAGTAAGGTTAGATGTGTGGAGATTCAGCAGCAGGGAGGAGGGACACTGAAGAGCAGTCAGTAAGATTAGATGAGTGGAGATGTAGCAGCAGAAGAGAGGAAAGATATTGAGGAGCTGTCAGTAAGCTTTGATGGGTGGAGATTCAGCAGCAGGGTGGAGGGACAGTGAGGAGCAGTCAGGAAGCTTTGATGGGTGAAGATTCAGCAGTAGCAGAAAGGAGGGACACTGAAGAGCAGTAGTAAGCTTTGATGGGTGGAGATTCAGCAGTAGCAGGGAGGAGGGAATCTGAAGATCAGTCAGTAAGCTTTGATAGGTGGAAATTCAGCAGCAGCAGAGAGGAAAGATATTGAGGAGCTGTCAGTAAGCTTTGATGGGTGGAGATTCAGCAGCAGGTTGGAGGGACACTGAGGAGCAGCCAGTAAGGTTAGATGTTTGAGATTCAGCAGCAGGGAGGAGGGACACGGAGGAGCAGTCAGTAAGATTAGATGAATGGAGATGTAGCAGCAGCAGAAAGGAAAGATATTGAGGAGCTGTCAGTAAGCTTTGATGGGTGGAGATTCAGCAGCAGGGTGGAGGGACACTGAGGAGCAGTCAGTAAGGTTAGATGTGTGGAGATTCAGCAGCAGGGAGGAGGGACACTGACGAGCAGTCAGTAAGGTTAGATGTGTGGAGATTCAGCAGCAGGGAGGAGAGACACTGAGGAGCTGTCAGCAAGATTAGATAAGTGGAGATGTAGCAGCTCCAGAGAGGAAAGATATTGATGAGCTGTCAGTTAGGTTAGATGGGTGGAGATTCAGCAGCAGGGAGTGGGGGCTTGAGGAGCAGCCATTAAGTTTTGATTGGTGGGCAGTAAGGTTAGGTGGGCAGAGATTTCACAACAGCAGAGAGGAGGAACATTGAGGAGCTGTCAATCAGGAGAATTTTTAGAAGGAGTTTAGAAGCTGCCAGCGAGGCTATTTGGATATATTCTGCAGCTGCAGGGAGGAGAAACAGCTGTGAATGAGGCTACATGGGTGAGATTTAACAGCAGCATGGATGAGGGACACTGAGGACCTGTGAATCAGGCTAGGTGGGTGTAGAATAAGCAGTAACAGGGAAGAAGGAAACTGAGTAGATGTTACAGCGCGCCCCTCACCGCTCTGCGCGCTGCTCTGCATTAGCGCCAAACTCACTTGCTGCTCGCACTTTTCCTTTTTATGCCCCCGCTGCTGCACGCGCTTTTTTCCTCTCACTCCCCGCCCTACTGGGACAGCAGGAAGATCCGCCTCATTAGCGCTTCCCCCAGGCAATAGGGGAAGGTCCAGTTCACTCAGACTTCCCCCCGGGAACAGGAGATGCAGCCTTTTCAGTTCCGGACGCGGCATGCAGGTACCCATGGTCCGGTCATGCCCCTTACACTCCCCCTCTCCTTTAGCTCACCATTCTACGGGTGAGAATTCTTCGTGCTCCTCTATAGTCTTCTGTGGTGGGGCAGATGCCCACAATTTTCACATCCAGTTCTGCCTCTCTGGCATCACACTCTGCCAAAAAAGTTTGTTCTGTGCACACTGAGCACTTTGAGGCTCCTTGTCATGTATAGTGTACAGTTCCTATAGCGTCTTGTGCTTGGGTGCGAGGAAAACACAGGAGACATAGGTTGATATGAAATGACTTGTATTACTTCATACAAGCATGCTGAAAAGTTCACACAGTTTGCAGAACAGCGACAGGAGACACAGCAGGCCAGAGTAACTTCAAGCACTACAATAAATCTCCAAAGCAGGTTCAGGATCTCTTCTCTGTACCGTAATTCCTCTGCAAACATGGATTCACCAAACAGCAGGTTTCCAGAGTCCAAAAGTGTTCCAAGGTTCCTCAGTAGGGAATAGCTGGAGTACAAGTCCAAGGTTTCCAGAAGTCAGGTCACAGACTGACTGAGGCTTGATTCAGGAGCACTGATTGTTCAGCTGAGGCTGCTTAAGAAGCAAGAGGGAAGAATCAGGGCGGGAACATGAAAACTGGAAACTCCATATTAACTGAGGGCAAGAGCTGCAGAAAGACAGAAAGCAAAATGGCCGACGGAAAACTGAGTTTCAAGGAACATGTCAACAGAGACAAAGAACCTTACATTACTCCCACCTTAGGACAACCTCTGGATGACCTCAGACCAGGCTTGTCAGGGTACCTCTGATGAAACTGGCGGAGCAGGCGAGGAGCATTTACATTATTGACTGGTTCCCATGAGTTGTCCTCCACTGGGTAGCCCTGCCATTTAATCAAATATTGCAACTGATTTCTGTACAACCTGGAATCTAGAATCCTTTCCACCATAAATTCTTCCTGACCATCGACCAGCACTGGGTCAGGGCAAGGAGAAGAACGTCCAGGAAACGTATTGGGTGTTGCAGCCTTTAGTAGGGATACATGAAAGACAGGGTGGATTCTCATAGTTCTGGGCAGTTGAAGACGACAAGCAACAGCACTTATAATCTTATTGATCTTATAAGGTCCAATGTACTTATGTCCCAATTTAGACGATGGAATCTTTAATTTAAGATTTCTGGTTGACAGCCAGACCAAATCTCCTACCTTGAAAGCTGGTGCAGGTTTACGAAATTTATCTGCTGCTTTCTTGTACCTTTCCTGAGCCAATTCTAGATTTTCCTTTAGAAGATCCATATTCTTTTGTAAAGAAGTGATTCTTTCAGCCACTGCCGGCAAGGGCGTATCTATGGGAAATCGAGGAAGAATGTTAGGATGATAACCTAGATTGGAGTAAAAAGGAGACTGCTTAGTGGAGGCGCTCTGAGAGTTGTTATAAGAGAACTCAGCCAGTGGAAGTAGATCCACCCAATCATCCTGTAGGTGGCAGATAAAACAGCGGAGATACTGCTCCAGGGTCTGATTGGTTCGTTCTGTCTGTCCATTAGTCTGGGGATGAAAAGCAGAAGAAAGGTTTACTTTAATGTCCAATGCTGCACAGAAATTTTGCCAAAACCTTGAAGTGAATTGCACCCCTCGATCCGAAATGACCTCATCCGGTACTCCATGTAAGAGAAACACATTCTTAATCATCAAGTCTGATGTCTGTTTTGCAGTGGGTAAGCCGACACAAGGGATAAAATGAGCTGCCTTTGTTAGACGGTCAACCACCACTAGAATGGTGTTCTTCCCTTGAGAGGTTGGTAACTCCACAATGAAGTCCATAGAAATGGATCCCCACGAGCGGGACGGGGTGGGAAGAGGTTGCAACAGACCAGTTGGTGAGGAGCGAGGTGTTTTGCATCTTGCACAGACTTCACATGAAGTGACATAGTTTAAGACATCTTTCCTGTAAGTGGGCCACCAAAAGAAACGAGAAAGAAATTCTTGTGTCTTTAGAATTCCCCTATGCCCGGCTATCTTGGAATCGTGGATGAGTTGCAATACTCTCAATCTGACTGTTTCAGGTATATACAAACGTTGTCCCTGAATCCACACACCATTCTTAAAGACAAGACTTACGTCCCTTGGGGGTTGAGCCAACAAAGAATCCGCATGGTATGCTTCCTTGATGTCCTTAAGTAGGTCTTGATTATGAATCACTCCCAGGAATCTAGAGTCAGGAAGAATAGTCTTAGGAGGAGTAAGTGGACGTGTCTCTGCTGAATGAATCCTAGAGAGTGCATCAGCCTTTCCATTGCGCGATCCTGGTCTATAAGAAATGACAAAATTAAATTGGTTTAGGAAAAGATTCCAGCGAGCCTGGCGAGGAGTCAGGCACTTAGCTGACCTGATAAATTCAAGGTTACGATGGTCTGTCAGGACGACTATTTGCTGTGCAGCTCCCTGAAGAAGGTGTCTCCATTCCTTGAAGGCGGCAATAATGGCCAACAATTCTCTATTGCCCACATCGTAGTTCCTCTCAGCCGAAGACAACTGCTGGGAAAAGAAGGCACAGGGATGCAAGACATTCTTCTCACCTGTTCTCTGAGAGAGTATAGCTCCAACGGCACAGTCTGAAGCATCCACCTCTATTATGAAGGCAAGCTCGGGGTTGGGATGTACTAAGATAGGTGCGGTTGTAAATTTATCCTTTAAACAGGAAAATGCTTCCTGAGCTTGCGGGGTCCAGGAGAACCTAGACTGTTTCCGGGTAAGTTGGGTGATAGGTGACACTACCTCAGAAAAATTCTTAATGAAACGTCTATAGAAGTTGGCAAACCCGATGAAGCGCTGCACCTCCTTCACATTTCTAGGAATTGGCCAATCCTTGATGGCTTGGGTCTTGCTTCCATCCATACTAATCCCTTGCGTAGATAGTACATACCCCAGAAATTGAATTTCGGTCCTATGGAATTCACATTTTTCAAGTTTGATGTAGAGATGGTTTTGTCTTAGGCGTTCTAAGACCATTCTCACATGTCCATGATGTTCCTCTGTGGAGTTAGAAAAAATTAGAATATCATCCAGATAAATCACCACAAATGTATCTAGGAGATCCCTGAAGATATCATTCACGAAGTGTTGGAAAGTGGCTGGGGCGGTACTCAGACCAAAAGGCATAACTAGATATTCAAAGTGTCCATAGCGTGACCTGAAAGCAGTCTTCCATTCATCCCCAGGTCTAATACGGACCAATTTATAGGCCCCACGGAGATCCAGTTTAGAGAAAATTTTGGCATGCCGCACTCTCTCCAACAACTCAGGGATTAAAGGCAATGGATAACGGTTTCTAATAGTAACCTTATTGAGTTCCCTATAGTCTATGCAGGGTCTCAGAGATCCATCTTTCTTCTTCACAAAGAAGATGGGTGCACCTGCGGGAGATGAAGAGGGGCGTATGAAGCTCTTGGCTAAATTTTCGTCTATATAATCCTTCAAAGCTTTTAGCTCGGGCCCCGCTAGGGGGTAGATCTTACCAAAAGGTATCTCGGCTCCAGGCAATAATTCAATTGGACAATCATATGGACGGTGAGGAGGAAGCTGATCAGCGTTCTTCTTGTCACATAAATCCACATAGTCCTGGTATACAGCTGGTAGTTCAGGGACTGACATGGTTCCTTTAGGAACAGAGCAAGCTGAAACTCCTTGACTCATCTGTTTCTCCGGAAAGTGTAATTCCTTGGTCTCCCAGTTAATCGTAGGATTCTGCGCCTGCAGCCATGGTAGCCCTAGAATAATGGGAAAGTGGGGAGAAGAGATAAGCAAAAAAGACATTTTCTCCTGATGATCTTTACCCATAAGGACCCTCAAAGGCTCTGTTTCTTGATCCACTGGTCCAGAAGTCAGTAGAGAGCCATCCACAGTCTCCATCTGTACTGGAGTAGCCTTCTTCACTGAACGTATCCCCTGTTTCAGAGCAAAGGAGATATCCATAAAATTTCCACTTGCTCCTGAGTCGATCATAGCAGAGCTAGACACCCAGACTGAGTCAACCCAGAGTTTGATGGAAAGGAAGCAATGAGAACTGTTTCTTTTATAACTCAGCTGGGACACCGCTGAGGAAACTTGAAAAATTGCAGCGTTTATACCGTCATCGTCCCCAGAACTAACAGAGTTTAAGTCCGAGAAATCAAGATCTCTTGCAGCAGATCTCTCTGGAGCCTGAGGCTCGGACATGACAGAGCTCCTCTCGCAACACTCACAGTGAATGACTGCTGCAGTAGTCTTACGAGAATGGCTGGGGCAGTTTATACTGAAGTGCCCTGACTTACCACAGTAGAAACATAGATTTTCCTTTATACGATGTTCTTTGCGTGCATCACTAACCCGTCTTTGTAAAGAGTCCACCTGCATGGGTTCAGGTTCTGGTTCCCTTGTGATCCTACTCAAAGGTTCCTTAGCTGAGGAGGGAGGTAGTAAAAGGTTAGTACGATTATTTTCGAACCATCTCTCTTGTCTGCGTTCAGTCAGACGAGCATCAATACGGATACAATAGTTAATAAAGTCACCTAACGCAGTGGGAGGGTCGGCACGAGCAAGTTCATCCTTAATCAGTGGAGACAACCCTTTGCGAAAAATAGATTTTTTAGCGGAAGTGTCACAAGTGGTATCAAGAGCCCATCTCCTGAAAACCAGGGCATATTCGGCTACTGAACGCTTACCTTGGCGCAAAGTTAACATGGCTGCTTCAGCTGTTGCACCTCGATTGGGGTCATCAAACACCTGCCCCATGGCTGAAATAAAAGCATCAAGGTGATTCAAACAATCATCCTCAGTCTCAATCAGAGGGTTTGCCCACATCAAAGCCTTATTGGTAAGCAACATGATTATAGTAAGCACTTTGGATCGTTCAGTGGGAAATTGTGAAGCATGTGCAGAGAAAAATAAATTGCATTGATTAATAAATCCCCTGAATTTCTCCCGTTCACCGCCAAAACAAAAAGGAGGTAATTTGGGGATCCCAGAACTCGGGGTTATGGCAGGAGCCTGGGCTCGTTCCTCTAGAGCCTCAATCCTGGCTCGCAATTCCTGGGTAGTCTGTCCAAACACTTGCAAATTATGATTAGTGAGGTCCTGTAGGCTTGCAAAACAGGTTTTTAAAGTCTGTACATCTGAAAGGATTGTATCAGTCACTCCGCAAAGTTCCTTTATGCGGGCCTCCATCTTCCAGATCTTTTAAGGCAGAAGTGCTGGAAGGAGAAGAGGAAAGGAAAAAAAAAAAAAAACAATAGTGTTTACCTGTGGTAACACTCCAGAGTAAAATTTTAAGGGAATGCGCTCACCTGGAATGGTTGTGAGAAGTCACAACCACTGTCATCACATAAGGTATTAAACGGACATCTGATATCCACAGTCACAGCAGACACGGCTTTACCAGACCCAGCAGACACTAAACATTGGCTCCTGAATCTTGTCATGTATAGTGTACAGTTCCTATAGCGTCTTGTGCTTGGGTGCGAGGAAAACACAGGAGACACAGGTTGATATGAAATGACTTGTATTACTTCATACAAGCATGCTGAAAAGTTCACACAGTTTGCAGGAACAGCGACAGGAGACACAGCAGGCCAGAGTAACTTCAAGCACTACAATAAATCTCCAAAGCAGGTTCAGGATCTCTTCTCTGTACCATAATTCCTCTGCAAACATGGATTCACCAAACAGCAGGTTTCCAGAGTCCAAAAGTGTTCCAAGGTTCCTCAGTAGGGAATAGCTGGAGTACAAGTCCAAGGTTTCCAGAAGTCAGGTCACAGACTGACTGAGGCTTGATTCAGGAGCACTGATTGTTCAGCTGAGGCTGCTTAAGAAGCAAGAGGGAAGAATCAGGGCGGGAACATGAAAACTGGAAACTCCATATTAACTGAGGGCAAGAGCTGCAGAAAGACAGAAAGCAAAATGGCCGACGGAAAACTGAGTTTCAAGGAACATGTCGACAGAGACAAAGTGTCATGGGTGCATCGCCACGAGGATCGTCGCGATTGCACATTCTGACTTCTCGCAGCTGAGTTGCTGTTACTTTGTGTTTGGTGGTGAGGGAGTTCATTTTACCTAGCTCTTTGCTAAGACTAGGTCCAGCCTCGCCCGGCTGCTTTTGATTATGTACTAATTAGCTTCCTTTATATAGCTGCCAGTCTGCTGGTTAGATGCCGGTGAAAGCATTCATACAGACTGCAGATAGGATCGGTTCTGAGAAGACTTAAGCTAAGAGCTCCTTTGTTGTTTCTCCTCACCTTGCTTATAGTTTATCTCCTAGACCTTTGGTGTTCCCTCTGTGTTTATATGTTGTATGCAAGACAGTATTTACTTTATCCCCTGTCTGTCTCGTTTGTCTTTACTGTTGGTTAACCTTTACCTGTCCATTCCCTATGGTGGTAATCAGGGTCCTTCTAAGGACTAGATTACAGTGGTCAGGGATTTATAGGAGACAGGGTTTACGCTGGCGGCCTGGACCTCTGTACCATTAACAGTACCTCCAGGTAGAGGGACTAGTCAGGACCCAGTTTAGGGTCAGCATAGACCCCGGTCCACCTCTAGCCAGAGACAGCGTGAAAAGGATTCAGTATTGACCCACAGGATATTATGTCAGGTAATACTATGCTATATATACATGTTAATGTTACCTATTTATATGTTATATAGAATGTTGTCCCACTTGATAGATTACTGACATTATTTATATATATATCTGCTAGACAGCGTGACATTTTCACCTGCCATACTAAAGATTCTCCCCAGCTACCATGGATCCTGTGGCCCAGCTTGCTCTGCAGTTGCAGAAGTTGTCCTTGGAGCTTACGGACATTAAGTCCAAGGTTTTGTCCCCCCCGGAGCAAACCAGGTCTGAACCTAAGGTTGCTCTCCCAGACAGGTTCACTGGTGGGCGGGACAAATTTTTTACCTTCCGGGAGGCATGTAAATTATACTTTCGGCTGCGGCCTCGGTCATCGGGGAGTGAAGAGCAGAGGGTGGGAATTGTCATCTCGCTCTTACAAGGGGACCCTCAATCTTGGGCGTTCTCTCTTCCCCCGGGTTCCCCGACCCTCCAGTCAGTAGATCGATTTTTTGCTGCCCTGGGTCTGGTGTATGATGACCCGGATCGGGTCTCCCTTGCTGAAACGAAGTTACGTAGGATACAGCAGGGAGATCGTCCGGCAGAGGAATTTTCTTCTGAGTTCCGTAGATGGGCCACAGATACTCAGTGGAATAACCCAGCTCTTAGGAGCCAGTTTTGTCAAGGGTTATCTGACAAATTAAAAGATGTTTTGGCTCAGTATGATTCTCCTCCGTCACTGGAGGCTGCTATGGCCCTTGCTATTCGTATTGATAGACGGCTTCGGGGGAGGTGCGAGGTAACTCCGCCCCCTGTTATGACTCCACCCACTACTAAAGTCCCTTATATTGAGGTTCCCCTGGCCTGTTCTGAGGAACCTATGCAGTTGGGAGGGACATCATTTTGTAGGAGGGAATCAGCGGTGCGCCGCAAGACAAGAAGGTGTTTCTTCTGCGGGAGAGAGGGACATTTTGTTGGGGGGTGTCCCTTCCGTGCCTCATTGAGCAAAAAAGTCACCGAAAAACTGTTAATCCCAGGTTGTGTGGTGGACAACAACCTGGGAGTAGGTATTTCGTCCCCAGGTCCGTCTCAATTTCTCGTGCCTGCGGAGGTGGTGGTTGGTGCGAGAGTTGAGAGGATTTCTGTTCTTCTTGATAGTGGGTCTGGGGCTAATATGGTGGACGCTCGGTTTGCCCAGGTGCAAGGTATGCAACTGAGTGTATTGGCCAAACCGATCCCTATACTTTCTATTGACGCCAGACCTCTCGGTCAAGGTAGCTTTGTACAAGCTGTTCATAACATAGACCTTCGAGTAGGGGCAATACATAAAGAACAGTTGTCTTGTTATGTGTTGGAGGGTCTTCCTACTCCTATTGTGTTGGGACTTCCTTGGTTGGCTAAACATAACCCAGTGATTGATTGGCAATCCAGAGAGATAAGCCAGTGGGGTGAATTTTGCAAGAATAACTGCATGAGCACGGTCATCGGTGCGGTCGTGCCTAGGACCTTGCCTCCTTTTCTGGAGGACTTGGGGGATGTGTTCTCAGAGGAGGGTGTCAAGAGTTGCCTCCTCATCGCGCGTATGACTGCTCAATAAAATTGCCGCCTGATGCCTTATCTCGTAGTTTCCCAGGGGCCGGAAAGACGGATGACCCGGTTCCTATCTTACAGGAGGGAGTGGTAGTGTCGGCTGTATGCTCTGAGCTTGAGGAGGAGGTATTGGAGGCTCAGGGGGACGTCCCTGTAGGACCTCCAGGGAAACTGTTTGTTCCTAATCAGTTAAGACAAAAAGTTATCGAGGCACATCATAATTCTGTTTTAGCAGGACATCCAGGGAGTAAAGCAACTGTGGATCTCCTTTCTCGCCGGTTTTTGGTGGCCTAACTTAAATAAAGAGGTAATAACTTTTGTCGCGTCATGTGGAGTTTGTGCTCGCTCTAAGACCCCACATACCCGTCCGTCTGGGGTTCCTGAGGAGGAACGATTCTTATCGTCACTTGCTTCAGTTTGGAGAGGAGTGCTGAATGGTCTGAGTGCTATGGGAACCGTTACAAGCGGAGGGCTGATAGGAGGAGAGTGTCTGGTCCGGACCTAAGTGTGAACGATCTGGTGTGGTTGTCTACCAAGAATATAAAACTCAAGGTTCCCTCCTGGAAACTGGTCCCAGGTTCATCGGTCCATACAGGATCAGTTCTATAGTTAATCCTGTGGCATTTCGTCTGGACCTCCCTCCTATGTTTAAAATCCACAATGTGTTCCACAAATCGTTGCTTAAAAGGTACGTGGCGCCAGTTATACCGTCGCCTCTGCCCCCCCCTCTGGTGGTGGTCAATGGTAGCTTGGAGTTTCAGGTGTTGAAGATCATTGACTCACGTCTGAATCGTCGGTCCCTTCAGTACCTGGTTCATTGGAAGGGTATGGTCCTGAGGAGAGGACGTGGGTCCCTGCGTCGGAGGTTAACGCAGATCGATTGGTTCGGACCTTCCACACAACTTACCTGGGCAGACCTGGCCCTGAGGGTCCGGAGCCCCTCGTAGAAGGGGGGGTACTGTCATGGGTGCATCGCCACGAGGATCGTCGCGATTGCACATTCTGACTTCTCGCAGCTGAGTTGCTGTTACTTTGTGTTTGGTGGTGAGGGAGTTAATTTTACCTAGCTCTTTGCTAAGACTAGGTCCAGCCTCGCCCGGCTGCTTTTGATTATGTTCTAATTAGTTTCCTTTATATAGCTGCCAGTCTGCTGGTTAGATGCCGGTGAAAGCATTCATACAGACTGCAGTTAGGATCGGTTCTGAGAAGACTTAAGCTAAGAGTTCCTATGTTGTTTCTCCTCTCCTTGCTTATAGTTTATCTCCTAGACCTTTGGTGTTCCCTCTGTGTTTATATGTTGTATGAAAGACAGTATTTACTTTATCCCCTGTCTGTCTCGTTTGTCTATACTGTTTGTTTACCTTTACCTGTCCATTCCCTATGGTGGTAATCAGGGTCCTTCTAAGGACTAGATTACAGTGGTCAGGGATTTATAGGAGACAGGGTTTACGCTGGTGGCCTGGACCTCTGTACCATTAACAGTACCTCCAGGTAGAGAGACTAGTCAGGACCCCAGTTTAGGGTCAGCATAGACCCCGGTCCACCTCTAGCCAGAGACAGCGTGAAAAGGATTCAGTATTGACCCACAGGATATTATGTCAGGTAATACTATGCTATATATACATGTTAATGTTACCTATTTATATGTTATATAGAATGTTGTCCCACTTGATAGATTACTGACATTATTTATATATATATCTGCTAGACAGCGTGACACAAAGAACCTTACACTCCTCTTGGATCTGCTCGTTAGGGGTACTCAGAGCTTCAGGTTGGATCGCAGAGAACGGGAGTACATCCGAGTTCAATGGAGAAGCCATCTCTGAAACCTGTTCCTCTTCTGAGTCAACATCTGGCGGATCAAGAAATTTTTCTTCTTTATAATCAACAGCTGTAGGAGGGAATATCTCAGGTGCACTTTGCATCTCTTCTATTTGGTCTGGATCCCTTGGGCTGGCGGACAGCAAACTATCATCTTCAGGGAACGAAGCAGGTGATTCTTCCTCCTCACAATCTGGAACCGTGGAAGTGGGCACTTCAGGAACATTAGACTCTTTCTCCCCTTCTTCGGATCTTGTAACAGGCAGGGATGTGACACACTTCGGTGGACTACTCGAGTAGGCATCCCTTCTTCCCCTTCGGGTTGAGTCTCACAGACGGGACCAATTCGACATTTCACCAGATTCGCCTCCACGCGCCCTAGCAGCGCAGACATCTCACCGTAGACAGTCGACACCTTCTCCGTCTCTTATCAGCGTCTGTCATCGTGGCTCTGCCTGGCTCTGGGTGCAGCACCCCTCTGCTCACCGTACCTTTTCTCCCAGGGGCGGCGTTCTCTCCAATTAGCAGGACCTTCGGAGGGATGAGTGGATCTTCACTGTCATCTTTCTCGGGCAGGGCAACTTCTGGACAGGTGTCCCATTCTTCCACAAGTCCAACACCCACTTCTACCCCCTCTGTAGTCGCTCTTCACCCCATGATATGGGGTTAAATTCTGGAGCTGCTGTTGAAGCTTTCTTCATGCTCCTCATCTCTCCTCTAACTTCCTTCATCTTTTGCTGCGAGATACCTCTGAGTATGGCGTTGGACTCCAAGACAGCAGTAAGGGCTTTCTTCAGGCTCCCGAGTTCTTCCCATATTTTCTGTATTCCCTGCCGTAATTCGCGGGACCACTTCGGCTCTTCCTTGTTCGGGATGAATACCTAGCAGCACCGGACCATCCCTGTCAAGGCTGCAGACCCCTGCTCCTGCTCCCTTTTGTGCACTTCTCTCCCCATTTCTGAAAAAGTTGTAAAGGTCGACCAGGTCAGTAGTCGTGGCTGAGGTTGTTGGGTATTGTGTACACCGGTCCCCCTCCACATGAAAAAGGTGTCTCTTATTCTGCATAATTCGGGCGGTACTCAATGTGCTGTCTGTTATGTTTAGGTAGCTGAGGAGAAAAAGCAAAAATGGCAATACACCAGAGAGGCTGGAACCTATTGGATTGCAGTAACCTGAACTAACCACACAACTAGAGGTAGCCATGGAGCGTTCCTACGTTGATCCTGCCTCGTCACAGCCTGAGAGATAACTACACCTAAAGGCAGAAAGATGAAAGCTATCTGCCCTGAAGCAGATCCCCAAAGAAAATAGGAAGCCCCCAAACATGTAATGGCGGTAAGACAAGAAGAATCACGGACACAGACAGAAAATAGAATGAGCAAATGCTGGGGCCCAATCTGTCTAGACAGAAAAGTAAAGGAAAGAATTCTGACTGCAATCCAACAAAAACCCCTAAAAAATACCAACTCTTCTGATTGCAAAAACACCTGAGATCACACGATCTCCACCACCTAAATCAGATCTCTGGTGTAACAAAACTAAGCCGCAGCCACTGAAAAAACAGGAAAAAGCAAATGAACAAATAACAGTGGCTACAGACAAACTGAGAGGAGCACAGGCCCATTCTCCGGAATGCCATGTAACCGAACTACGTGCTGAAGGAACAAAGGCACCAATTCGGAGGAGGAAGGTAACTTAGGTAATGGCACAAGATGTATCATCTTGGAAAACCTATCACAGATTACCCAGATAACGGTCATTTTCTTAGAGACAGGGAGGTCGGAAATAAAATCCATAGAGATATGGGTCCATGGCCTCTTGGGCACAGGTAATGGCATTAACAAACCACTAGAGCGAGAGCAAGGCTTGGAACGGGAGCAAGTCCCACAGGACGCACAAAGTCCCTGACGTCACGAGACAAAGTAGGCCACCAAAAGGACCGACTCACCAAGTCTCTGGTATCAAAAATCCCGGGATAACCAGCCAACGCGGAACAATGAATCTCAGACATCACACTCTTCTTCCACTGGTCTGGGACAAACAATTTCCCAATAGGGCAGCGCTCAGGTTTATCCTCCTGACACCCTTCCAGAGCCAGTCTCAAATTGGGCGAGATGGCGGAAAGTACTACACACTCTTTCAAAATAACAGCAGTATCAGATAACTCAGGAGAGTCCGCAAAGAAACTCCTCGAGATGGCATCCGCCTTAACATTCTTAGTGCCAGGAAGAAAAGAGACCACAAAATTAAAACGTGTGAAAAACAAGGCCCACCTGGCCTGTCTAGGATTAAGTCGCTTGGCTGATTCGAGATAAACCAGGTTCTTATGATGTTTGGCTCCTTCCAGCCAATGTCTCCACTCTTCAAAGGCCCACTTCATGGCCAATAACTCCCGATTACCCACGTCATAATTACGTTCAGTTGGAGAAAATTTTCGAGAGAAAAAGGCACAAGGGTTACTCTTAGAGGTCTCTGGATCTCTTTGGGACAAAACGGCACCTGCCCCAATTTCAGAGGCATCAACCTCCACCTGAAACGGTAGAGAAACATGAGGCTGCCGTAGAACAGGAGCAGAAGTGAATCTCTGCTTAAGTTCCTGAAACGCAGAAACTGCCTCAGGAGGCCAATTCACCACATCAGAACCCTTTTTGGTCAAATCAGTCAATGGTTTAACAATACCGGAGAAATTACCAATAAATTTACGATAAAAATTGGCAAAACCCAAAAATCTCTGAAGAGCCTTTAATGTAGTAGGTTGGACCCAATCACAGATGGCCTGAACCTTGACCGGGTCCATTTCAATAACAGATGGAGACAAAATGAATCCCAGAAATGAGACCTTCTGTACGCCAAAAAGACACTTTGATCCCTTCACATACAGTGCATTCTCTCTCAAAATCTGGAACACAGTCCGAACATGTTTCACATGAGAGTCCCAGTCATTGGAAAAAATCAAGATATCACCCAAATAAACAATCAGAAATTTATCCACAAAATCCCTGAAAATATCATTCATGAAGGATTGGAAGACGGAAGGAGCATTAGTGAGCCCAAAGGGCATCACTAGGTACTCAAAATGCCCCTCTGGGGTATTAAACGCCGTCTTCTATTCATCCCCGTGCTTAATGCGAATAAGGTTCTATGCCCCCCTGAGGTCAAGCTTGGTAAACCAACTAGCACTTTTCACTCTGGAAAACAGGTCAGAAATCAAGGGTAACGGATATTGATACTTTACAGTGATCTTATTCAAGAGACGATAATCAATACACGGCCTCAATGAACCATCCTTTTTGGCCACAAAGAAAAAACCGGCGCCCAAGGGTGAAGAAGATGGTCTGATATGACCCTTCTCCAATGACTCCTTGATATAAGATCGCATAGCATCGTGTTCAGGTACAGACAAGTTAAAAAGGCGACCTTTAGGAAATTTAGCACCAGGCACTAATTCAGTAGCGCAATCATAGCTACACTAAAGGCAGAAAGATGAAAGCTATCTGCCCCGGAGCAGATCCCCAAAGAAAATAGGAAGCCCCCAAACATGTAATGGCGGTTAGACAAGAAGAAGCACGGACACAGACAGAAAATAGAATGAGCAAATGCTGGGGCCCAATCTGTCTAGACAGAAAAGTAAAGGAAAGAATTCTGACTGCAATCCAACAAAAAACCCTAAAAAATACCAACTCTTCTGATTGCAAAAACACCTGAGATCACACGATCTCCACTGAAAAAACAGGAAAAAGCAAATGAACAAATAACAGTGGCTTCAGACAAACTGAGAGGAGCACAGGCCCCAGGAGGGGACCCGGCTGACCTCCACAAAAGTGCAGAAAACTATGCAAAAAGCAAGCACAAAAAGAAAAGCAGAAAATATCTTATCTGAAAGCAGCAGATGCATGCAAGACTCCAGCAGACTTCCAAATGAACCAGGAACCACAATTGAGACAAGAACAATTGATGACCGGCAACCATCATGGGAGGGAACCTCCCTTATATCAGTCCAGTCCGTGATCCCAGATTGCCATTCCTCGCTGCAAGGTTCAGTACTGTTTGCAACCACCAGAGGGAGCCTATGCTCAGAAACCATCTCCAGCACATTCATAACAGCTGTCAGTGTCTCCTTTGCTGCGCTGGAATACTGCTCCTTCTGGATCCCAATAAATGGAGACACAGTCCAGGGCCACTCTTAACTCAACAATTTTATTCACTTCAGGACATAGAACATCCAAGTAGTTTCCAACTTTTCCATCACAGAACAAACAGCACATCACTTCATCTTTCCCTTTACTGTTTCCTTCGTCACAAAGTGTTTCCGCAGGTCGGAGCATCCTAGACGGCCCCTCAGCATCCTCCCTCTACAGCGTCACTGCGGTGAAGCGCTCTCCTGCCCATTTTGTCCCGGACATAAGAGATTCAGTCCACGAAGCAATCCACCACATTTTGTGCGACCTGTCCGTACACTTTTACGGTGACCTTTAGGCCTTCCTCTGCTTCCTTCCTTCTTCTCTCATTCTGTCTACATAGGGATTTGCTGCACTTCGCTCTTCCCTGGGTACTCTGGATGGCTGGACACACGCTTGAACGTTGCGGGGGTATTTGGCAGCCCGGGCCGATAGTCCACCCAAGCATCTAAGGAGCTCCCTGGCCCCAGCTGGGCTTTTTCAGCTCCCTAGCCCGACTGACTAAAAACAGGAAGCTTTCCTACCTTACTCCCCAGCTAACCCCTCCTATGTTAACTATTTACATGGTGACTAGACAAGTGGCTCTGTACCCCCATCTAGGCTTCAGCTCTAACTGCACTGTCCCTATAATATACATTGTGCAGCAGTAAGATACATCTATAAACATACAGTCAGGGCCAGAAATATTTGGACAGTGACACAATTTTCGCGAGTTGGGCTCTGCATGCCACCACATTGGATTTGAAATGAAACCTCTACAACAGAATTCAAGTGCAGATTGTAACGTTTAATTTGAAGGGTTGAACAAAAATATGTGTTAGAAAATGTAGGAATTGTACACATTTCTTTACAAACACTCCACATTTTAGGAGGTCAAAAGTAATTGGACAAATAAACATAACCCAAACAAAATATTTTTATTTTCAAAATTTTGTGGCGAATCCTTTGGAGGCAATCACTGCCTTAAGTCTGGAACCCATGGACATCACCAAACGCTGGGTTTCCTCCTTCTTAATGCTTTGCCAGGCCGCAGCCTTCAGGTCTTGCTTGTTTGTGGGTCTTTCCCTCTTAAGTCTGGATTTGAGCAAGTGAAATGCATGCTCAATTGGGTTAAGATCTGGTGATTGACTTGGCCATTGAAGAATGTTCCACTTTTTTGCACTCATGAACTCCTGTGTAGCTTTGGCTGTATGCTTGGGGTCATTATCCATCTGTACTATGAAGCGCCGTCCAATCAAGTTTGCAGCATTTGGCTGAATCTGGGCTGAAAGTATATCCCGGTACACTTCAGAATTCATCCGGCTACTCTTGTCTGCTGTTATGTCATCAATAAACACAAGTGACCCAGTGCCATTGAAAGCCATGCATGGCCATGCCATCACGTTGCCTCCACCATGTTTTACAGAGGATGTGGTGTGCCTTGGATCATGTGCCGTTCCTTTCTTCTCCAAACTTTTGGCTTCCCATCATTCTGGTACAGGTTGATCTTTGTCTCATCTGTCCATAGAATACTTTTCCAGAACTGAGCTGGCTTCTGGAGGTGTTTTTCAGCAAATTTAACTCTGGCCTGTCTATTTTTGGAATTGATGAATGGTTTGCATCTAGATGTGAACCCTTTGTATTTACTTTCATGGAGTCTTCTCTTTACTGTTGACTTAGAGACAGATACACCTACTTCACTGAGAGTGTTCTGGACTTCAGTTGATGTTGTGAACGGGTTCTTCTTCACCAAAGAAAGTATGCGGCGATCATCCACCACTGTTGTCTTCCGTGGGCTCCCAGGTCTTTTTGGATTGATGAGTTTTACCAGTGCTTTCTTTCTTTCTCAGGATGTACCAAATTGTAGATTTTGCCACTTCTAATGTTGTAGCAATTTCTTGGATGGGTTTTTTTCTGTTCTTGCAGCTTAAGGATGGCTTGTTTCACCTGCATGGAGAGCTCCTGTGACCACATGTTTCCTTCACAGCAAAACCTTCCAAATGCAAACACCACACCTCAAATCAACTCCGGCCCTTTCATCTGCTTAATTGAGAATGACATAACAAAGGGATTGCCCACACCTGTCCATGAAATAGCCTTGGAGTCATTTGTCCAATTACTTTTGGTCCCTTTAAAAACAGGGTGGCACATATTAAGGAGCTGAAACTCCTAAACCCTTCATCCAATTTTAATGTGGATACCCTCAAATGAAAGCTGAAAGTCTGAACTTCAACTGCATCTGATTTGTTTTGTTTCAAATTATTGTGGTAATGTCTAGAACCAAAATTAGATAAATGTTGTCTCTGTCCAAATATTTATGGACCTAACTGTATATACATATTTAACACAATCATGTATCGACGAAATATATAAACATATTTATATATGTTAGTCACACAGGGAACCCAAAGGGGTAAAACCTCCAACCCTTTACAAAGTCATGCGCGGGTTAGCTCGCAGGCACTCATGTAAGGCTCGCTTAAGCGGCGCATCTCTACAGCCTGTCACTAGCTGGTCTCGCAGCACTATGTCAAGGGGTCCTACGCCTATGCCATCTCGCTTAGCAATTGCAGCGTGGAGCTCCTGCAGTGCATTCATACATTGGGTCACGGTCTCCCCCTTCCTTTGGACACAGCGGAAAAAACGCATACCAAGTCTCAGACATCTGTGGGGTCCCCGTGCATCTCCTCTAGAATCTGTAGCACCTTGTTAAAGGTATCGCGCTCATGAGGAGGCCGTAACATAGTCCTGAGCCATTAGGGCAATCTCTGCCTCCATTATAGAGATCATGAAGTACATCCTCAACATACCCCTGACTCGCTCAGTCCAGTTCCATAGCAGAATGCTGTTCCCTGCAAATTTAGGGAGGTTACTCAATATTGTCCCCAGCGGTATACTGGCTCTTGGGACACCCCTGACCGCTTGGTCTGCCATCCCTGCGTCCATAGACTGCATCCTGCCGACTACGCCAAGTGTAAGCAGGTTTCCTGATGCAGTGACGGGCAGGAGGCAGAGCAAGGGTTAACAGTATTTAATAAACAGGTAATACTCCACGCTGGGAGGCAATGAGTTAAACAAGGGGTTAAAAAATATAAATGGCAAAAAAGATATGGTGAGTTGAAGAACAATGGTACAGATCATGGCGGTTCCGATGAGAGTCACTGGTTCATAAGTCCGTGAAGTGAATAGCGCCGACAACGACTGGCACGGTGTCCTTTCCAATGGGGTCTGGTAAACAACAATATCCCATCTTCTGATGACAACGGTCGTTCTCCGGTACCTTCTGCTGCCCCTAGTCCATATGCCGAAGTAGCTGACAAAGGTGAGGGTACAGTACTGTACGAGCCCAACATGGCTCGGCAAATGTACAATGGCAAAGTCAGGGCGTAAGTGTCTGGGCAAGTATTTGCTGGCAACGTCAGGGTGTAAATAACGGTCAAGCACCCGGTCTCTTTCAGGCCGCACACGTGCGGTACTCACGGATGTGGAGCCCAGATGCGACTGGATCCATATCTTCCAGAAGGGTGCACTGAAAGAAGATACCACTAGAGGTCATTATTCACCTTCACACACGTTCATTTATTCCCAAAAGACCACCAGAGGGAGCTGTGTAAGACATATAAAAGACAGTTACACAGGAAACATAGGGGAGAAGAGTTCAGTCAGAGCTCAGTCTAGTTTAGCTCAGTTCAGTGCAGCCAGCTCAGAGAGGCTGCAGAGCTATTCGGTTCAAGAAAGCAAGTGGAGGCTAGTACGGGTGGAACAGAGACCACTCCAGCCTAGTCAGAGCTGAAGTAAGTGAGTGCAGCTCAGAAAGAAAGCGTGCGACGCTTAGAGAGTGGTGAAGAGCAGCCCACCAACTGCCAGTGTGTGATCGTGTGAGGATCCAGGTAGGCCGAAGGCGAGTGGAAAGTTTATGAGACAGTGGAGCCTTAATAGCTCACCTCAGCAAGTATTCACCGGACACCGGGGTCCGAGCCTATGGGGATCTCCACGACCTATTAGGAGAACACCGGAGTTCCCTGGAGGACTACAAGTCCCAGGGGTACCACAGAGCTGACACGTAGCAGGATCAGAAGGACGGAGTCTAGCAGTGCACTGCAAATAGAGACTGTGTACTTCAAGAAGAGGTCTAATCACAAGGTCAGCCAGGTGCAGACGGAGACCAAGTTAGACCTAGCTACAAGCAGGTCAGGACTTTATCACATAAGGGCAGAGTACAGGAGGCCACACACCTACCAAGTGGAGGAATCTGGATGTGCACCCTTCACCCTACAGCGCTCCGGGAAGTGCCTGCAACATCTTCAGTAAAGGTACCAAAGCGACTTATGTGTGTGTCTCCCTTATTGCCCCTGACGGCCGGGTCCCCGTCTGTCCTGCATTATTACTCCGTCGCATACTCCACTCTGCTACATCTGTCCTGCACCCTGCACATCTATCTGCCCTGGAGGAAAACTCAGCCTTACTTGTGGAAGGCTTAACACCTAGCTGCACAACATTAACCCTCCAGTGGATCTGCATAGCAGCGCTGGTCATCCTGACCAGATACCACAAGTGGCATCACAAATCCCCATATCATCATCCAAGTCACCTGTAAATATCCCCCACTTTCAGTGAGCGCCCAGGGCAACGGACCGAGCTGTGCTACCCGTGACACCCCCCATAGAAGTCGACGGGCTTGGTGCCGAGTACCCCCACGCCCTGGCGGACGACTCATCTCTGTCGTCACGAACAGGATTGCGTGCCCTGCAGCAACGGAGTAAATTGTGCCCGTTGCCACCGGGTACTGTGTGCCTCACTAAAAGACTGTGTTTTGTATGTGGTGAAGATTTCCCGCCATTTGCCCGCCATTTGCCCGCCATTTACAGCGCCACGGTACGAAAAATAGTGGGCATAACTGCAAAAGCCCGCTGAGTCCTGGACACGCCCCCAACGCTGACGCGGCGGCAGGTCCTGTGAAGAGCTTCAGTGAACGCTCTGACGTCAGAGCGCCGGCGACGCAGGTCCTTCTACACCGCTGTGCCCTGCGGTGCTGCAGCCTTCAGAGAAGGTAGGCCACGCTTAACTAGGGGGACGCAGACATGTCGCAGCCGCAAGCTGACAGCGCGGCCGAGGGCGACCACCTCAATGACTTACCCCTCGGCGTTGCCGCACAGGTTGGAAATGCTGGCCCCTCACCTGGTTCTGTGGCCCCAATAGTACCGCTAACGCTGCCATACATGCCTGGAGCGAAGTGGCTCCCTCAGTACAGCGGCAAGCCAGACACCCTGTCAGGCTTCAAGCGAAAAATATGCAGTATAATGGACATGTACCCTATGACAGAAAAGCAGAGAGCTGCAGTGGTAGTGGGACAATTGACTGGTGCTGCAGAGAGAGAGGTAGAGACTTGGACAGCTGCAGACCAGGAATCAGTGCTTGCAATTTTCTTAAAGCTGCAGACTATCTTTGAGGACCGCACTGAAACAGATCTCCGGATGGGGTTTTTAAACCAATGCTCCCAGAAACCAGATGACAGTATTAGGGACTACGCCTGCCGACTACAAGGGCCCTGCGAGCACTTAAACAGGTTAACCCCATAAGTGTCAACAAAGAGAATAAAATGTTAAAAGAACAATTTGTACAGGGGCTGAGGTCCCAAGCTGAAAGCAGGACTGTGCACTGGTGGTCATTGGATCATCCTGATGCTACCTTTGATGCCCTTAAGGATATGGCTATAAAAGGACTGCGACCCCTGGAAACACCCGAGATGGCAACCCAGTGTCACCCAAGTGAAGCCACCCTAAAGCCAGCAGCATCCACCTTTTCCCCGCTGGTTGCGGAAGCCAAACGCAGGTGGCGCCCCCTACTGAGCTGGACTGTCTGCGCTCAGAAGTGCGCCAGCTGACCAAAAACCTGGCCACTGTAATGAGTGCCCTGCAACTGCCGACGGAGGAAGAAGGAAAGATCCGGCTAGCTGACTGCCCAGAGGATGTCCCTTGGATGAACCAGAGGAGAAGGAGGACGTCGCCTCACCGGAGGAGGACAACGCCATCCCCTGGAGGGACCCGCCACCAGCATCATCCGCGCCGAGAGATCATCTGCTACCGCGCCACAGAGAAGGTCACCCAGCACGTCGGTGTCCTTTAAACGAGCAAATCCTGGGTCGAGGGCCAACACCCAGGAATAGACTCCTCAGGCCCCTCAGACTGGAACCGCAGGTTTGAGGGAGGAAGACCCTACTGTCCATCATACTGGACGGGATCGCAATCCCTGCCCTGCTGGACACTGGATCTCAGGTAACCGTCATACCTGATGTACTTTACAATAGATACTGGTCCAGTGATGGTCTCCAAACCCCAAACCCTGACTTTGCCGTATACGCCTCTAATGGCCTCCCTCTTGACTTACTGGGGGCTAAAAACGTAGACGTAAAAGTGGGGAGAGTGGAGCTAAAAGATCAGGACTTCTTGTAGTGAAGACTGTTAATAGAGGAAAAATGGGTTGAATGTGGTTTTAGGCACTAACATTATTAGTAACTGTTTGGAGGAGGTTGTGTTTTTACTCCGACAGCTCGCCGATATTGCCAGACCAAAGCACAAGGGAGCGATCCAGAGGAGATCCGGCCCTGATGTGCCAGCAGCAAGTGAAACTGACCGGTGGTGAGATTAGTAATGTACGGGTAACAGACCCGAACCCCATTGTGATACCCCCAAATGAGTGAAATGCTTATTTGGTGTAGAGCAGCAATAGGTCTGAGAGGACAGAACTACCAAGCAGTAGTAGAGCCCCATTGTTCAGAGCACAGACCTACACTCTTGACTACCAGAGGGGTAGTGGAGGTACATAATGGGAGGGTACCAGTGCGTCTTCTCAACTGGGGAGAGGATGAAGTCAAGTTACCACGTTATGCCACTGTTTGCTAAGTTACATGCTGTGGATAATAACTCCATTCACACAACGGAGCCCTTAACCTCCCCACAACCAGTGGAGGATAACGGTCCGACCACCCAGGTGGAGGATTGGTGTCAGCAGCTCCATGTCGGGACAGACACCACTCCAGCCCACCAGAAACAAGGAGTATATCGAGTAGTTCAGGAGTAGCACAGGTATTCAGCAAAACACCCACTCGACTTTGGGAAAATTAAAGGGGTTCAACATCATATCCCCACAGGCAATCATCCTCCCATTAAAGAACGGTACAGACCTATACCACCAGCACACTACCAGAAAGCCAAGGAAATGTTGTGTGATATGAAGGAAGCAGGGGTATAAAGGATAGTTGCAGTCCCTGGGCAGCACCTCTAGTCCTAGTCAGGAAAAAGGATGGAAGCATGAGAATGTGTGTAGATTACAGACAAGTAAATCGCATTACACATAAGGATGCATACCCTTTACCACGCATTGAGGAATCTTTAGCTGCACTAAAGACTGCTAATTACTTTTCCACCCTTGACCTCACTAGTGGGTATTGGCAAGTAGCTGTGGCTGAGGAGGATCGGGAGAAGACGGCTTTCACCACCCCGATGGGACTCTGTGAGTTCGACAGGATGCCGTTTGGACTCAGCAGTGCCCCTGGAACGTTCCAGAGAGTGATGGAGAGCTGCCTGGGCATCTTAACTTTGAAAACTGTGTTGCTGTACCTGGACGACGTAATTGTGTACTCCAAGACGTAATGAAGATCACTTGAAGCACCTGGCGGAGGTATTCGAGTCACTGTCCAAGTATGGGATGAAACTGAAGCCTTCAAAGTGCCATCTGCTCAAACAGAAGGTACAGTATCTGGGACATATTGTCAGCTCAGAAGGAGTAGCGCCAGACCCCGAGAAGATCACCACCATCCAGAAATGGCCGGAGCCGAAAAATCTCAAGGAGGTGCGACAGTTCCTGGGACTGACAGGATACTACCGGAGGTTTGTGAAGGATTACACCAAGAAAGCAGCGCCTCTGCAAGACCTCCTGGTGGGACAGTCCCTTAAGAGCAGGAATTCTCCATTCCACTGGGGTAAAGAACAGGCAGAAGCATTCAAGGAAATGAAGGAGATCCTGACAGGTGATGAGATCCTAGCCTATCCTGACTACAGCCAGCCGTTCCTGCTGTATACTGATGCCAGCAATGAAGGATTGGGAGCAGTCCTCAGTCAGAAGCAAAATGGCCTGGAGAAAGTCATCGCCTAATGCAAGCAGGAAGCTCCGCCCGACAGAGAGGAACCCAGAGAACTACAGCAGCTTCAAGTTGGAGTTCCTAGCACTGGTCTGGGCCATCACGGAGAGGTTAAGCACTACCTAGCCTCCAGCAAGTTCACTGCCTACACCGATAACAACCCCTTGACGCATCTTGAAACAGCTAAACTGGGAGCCATGGAACAACGATGGATGGCTCGACTGTCAAATTACCAATTCACAATCAAGTACCGAGCGGGCCGCAAGAATGCCAACGCTGATGCCCTATCCAGGATGCCTCATGAATCGGACACAAAGAAGAAGTGGATGATCTGGAAGAGATCGAACTTACCTGCCTTTCACAGGAATGGGATGATCCATGAGCAACAAGCCAGCAGGAGATCGCGTGGTAAGACGTTAAAAACCTTTACCTCACCACAGCTGGAAGATAACTCAGGACAGCGATCCAGTTGTCAGCCGAAATCAAGGAGCTGATAACTCAAGAGGTTCCTCCTTGGAGAAGGATGCGCCTCAACAAGCAAAGCAGCTGTGGAATGAGAGAAGCCGGGTGTTCATCTACCGTGAGAAGCTGTGCCGGAGGTACGTCAATCCAAGGACCCATGAGATGGTATGGCAGATAGTAGTCCCCAGAGCAGACATCCAGATGGTGTTAGAAGCCTACCACGATCAAGCGGGACACTTTGGCTGGAAGAAGCTGGAGACCCTGTTGAAGTGTCGTTTTTATTGGGTGGGAATGCGCAGCTCCATCGAGAGGTGGTGCCAGAATTGTGACCCTGTGGCCTCAGAAGAAAGGACTACAGCAGTCAGAAGGCACCCCTGCAACCCATCAAGACGACTCGTCCCTTGGAGATCGTGGCCCTGGACCATGTCAAGTTGTCACCCAGCCGGTCAGGATACTCCTATGCCCTGACTATGGTGGATCACTACTCCAGGTTCCTGGTGGTCGCCCCTGTCAAAGATCTGACGGCAGAGACAGCAGCAAGGACGTTCCAGGCGTATTTCTGCAGACCACACGGATATCCTGAGCAGGTGCTAACTGACCAAGGCCCAGCCTTTGAAGCCGAATTGTTCAAAGAGTTCTGTCACTTGTACGGGTGTAAGAAGATAAGAACCACACCGTACCACCCCCAAAACCAATGGTCTCTGTGAGAAGATGAATCACATCGTCATTGACCTGTTGAAGACTGTACCACTCGAGGAGAGAAATCGGTGGCCAGACCTACTACCTGACCTGTAGATCTGTACAATCACATACCTGTGAGTTCCACCAATTGCACCCCAGCTTATCTCATGCGGGCAAGACCAGGAAAGCTGCCCATGGATCTGGAGCTTGGTGTTGTAGAACCAGAAGCAGATGTGACTACTGAAGACTGGGACACAAACAGACAGGAACAGTACAGAAAAGTACAGGCCTGCGTTGAAGATAGTCTCAATCGAGCAAGGATAAACAAAAAGATCGCTACAACAAAAGTGCGCCAGCTGAACCTTTCGCACCTGGTGAAGTCGTACTGAAAAGAAAGAGGAGGATACACAAACTTGACGATCAATGGGAAAGAGACCCCTACATCGTACAGAATTTGAGGTTTGACAACAAGAAAACGTGCATAATTAGCAAGGATGGAGGAAGAACGACTACCACTGTATCCAGAGATCACCAAAGTTAGTCCGGATCCGTTAAAGCTTCAAGAGGAAGAACCTGTTGTCAATCAGGAAGAGCGTGATGAAGCAGTCATACATACAGACTTAGGAGATTTCCCCGCGGATTGGCCCAGAATTGGAGAAGCTGTAATCGTTCCCGTGCTTCAATTCTATCAACCACAAGGAAACCTCACATCCAGTTGCACCAGTTGTTGCAGTAAGTCAGTTCCAGAGAACCTGCTCCAGCAGAACCCCAAGAACAGAACCCCAAGAAGCGGAATCCCAAGAAGTTGAATCTCAGGAAGAAGGATCCCCTGCAGAAGTCGAGCCAGTTCACCCAGCTCACAGTGTGCTTGCCAGTCCAGTAGAGAGGTTAAGGCAATTCTATAATTCACTCTCACGCAGAACAAACAGGGAAACTGCTACCTCACAGGTCCACTGCACCACGCAGATCAGAACGTAGCACAAAAGGACACCTCCCTGCTAGGTTTAGAGATTAGTTCAACCCTTGGCAAATGTAAATAATTGTTTAGAGTCACTGTACATAAATGTATATATTTTTGCTTTAATATGCTTTATTATACCGTTATTTATTAATCTGTTTCCTTTTGATATTGAAACAAGTGAATGGACATTATTTTTACTTGTTTTCTCTACCCTTTTTGAGCATCCTTTTCCAAAAGAGACTGGACTTTTATGGTTGCTCAATTCCTCAAATCCTCATTGTGCTAATGTATATAGTTGTTTATTTACCGTTATGCAACAGTTCAAGAGTGCCTTACCTCCTGTAAAGGAAGAGTTGTTTATACAATGTTTATTGTTCTTTGTTTTGTATTTCAGCCCCGGAGTGCTGAGTTCTACTAGTGGGAAAATGTGGAGCCCAGCTGTGACTGGATCCATATCTTCCAGAAGGGTGCACTGAAAGAAGATACCACTAGAGGTCATTATTCACCTTCACACACGTTCATTTATTCCCAAAAGACCACCAAGGGAGCTGTGTAAGACATATAAAAGACAGATACACAGGAAACATAGGGGGAGAAGAGTTCAGTCAGAGCTCAGTCTAGTTTAGCTCAGTTCAGTGCAGCCAGCTCAGAGAGGCTGCAGAGCTATTCGGTTCAAGATAGCAAGTGGAGGCTAGTATGGGTGGAACAGAGACCACTCCAGCCTATCAGAGCTGAAGTAAGTGAGTGCAGCTCAGAAAGAAAGCGTGCCGACGCTTAGAGAGCGGTGAAGAGGCAGCCCACCAACTGCCAGTGTGTGATCGTGTGAGGATCCAGGTAGGCCGAAAGCGAGTGGAAAGTTTAATGAGACAGTGGAGCCTTAATAGCTCACCTCAGCAAGTATTCACCGGACACCAGGGTCCGAGCCTATGGGATCTCCACGACCTATTAGGAGAACACCGAGTTCATGGAGGACTACAAGTCCCAGGAGTACCACAGAGCTGACACGTAGCAGGATCAGAAGGACGGAGTCTAGCAGTGCACTGCAAATAGAGACTGTGTACTTCAAGAAGAGGTCTAATCACAAGGTCAGCCAGGTGCAGACGGAGACCAAGTTAGACCTAGCTACAAGCAGGTCAGGACTTTATCACATAAGGGCAGAGTACAGGAGGCCACACACCTACCAATGGAGGAATCTGGATGTGCACCCTTCACCCTACAGCGCTCCGGAAGTGCCTGCAACATCTTCAGTAAAGGTACCAAAGCGACTTATTGTGTGTCTCCCTTATTGCCCCTGACGCCGGTCCCCGTCTGTCCTGCATTATTACTTCCGTCGCATACTCCACTCTGCTACATCTGTCCTGCACCCCTGCACATCTATCTGCCCTGGAGGAGAACTCAGCCTTACTTGTGGAAGGCTTAACACCTAGCGCACAACATTAACCCTCCAGTGGATCTGTATAGCAGCGCTAGTCATCCTGACCAGATACCACAAAGTGGCGTCACGAATCCCCATATCATCATCCAAGTCACCTGTAAATATCCCCCACTTTCAGTGAGCGCCCAGGGCAACGGACCGAGCTGTGCTAACCCTGACATCCCCCATAGAAGTCGACGGGCTTGGTGCCGAGACCCCACGGCCCTGCAGAACGACTCACGGACACTTAGCGTACGGCGCCTTTCTCACTGGTAGTCACCGGCACACTGCACCTTCTCTCTGTAGTCACCGGCACACTGCACGACTCTTAATCTCGGGTTGCCCGTTGTTGACGGCGGGGCTGCTGCACGTAGCTTGTGTGTCGACCGCCACCACAATTGTGGATTACCAGGGCAATGGGGTACTCAGAGCCGAGCCCATGGAAGTCTATGGGGTTTGTCACAGGTAGCTGTGGCTCGGTCTGTGGCCCGGGCGGTCTGGCGTATGTTGGGGATAATTTACAGGGGAATTGATGTTTACAGTTCGTGACGCCACCTGTAGTATTCTGGTAATTAGTACCAGCGCTGCTGTAGATCTCTGAGGGGATGGTGATGCAGCTAGATGTCGGTCCCCTACAGGGGGACTCTTCCCTCAGGTCGGTAGTTAGGTGAGGATTGTGCAGGCATGCAATAATAACTCAGTCTCACACAGTCAACGTCTTTCCATACCTTACTTGCAGGATGATAAGGCAGTCCAGGGAGGCTGATGGGGTTGATGGAGGATGAGCTTTGAGGCAACAGATAAGCAAGTTAGGGCCCCTTTACTTTCCAATGAAGCTGAGTACGACCACCTGAAGCGTAGTCCTCTCTAGATTCCAGCATGTCTTTAGCTGTTCTGCCCAGTCAAATTTGTGTTAGAAGCCTTCCTGCGAGGGAGCTGAATCCTTTTCTTGTCGTGCACAACTCAAGTCTTCACACCCCCTGACTCCAGCTACGTTCTGACTATAAAGGGGCTTGTCTGCCGCGACCTAGGGTCCGGTAGATTCCTGGTTTTCTCTCACATGCTGTACAATAGTGATCCTTCGGTCCCCAGTAACCGGTTGCAACGTGCAGGACTTTTCCAAAAGTCAAATAGCACTTCTCCAATTACCTTCCTTCCACTTTGCCCCTTCGCCTTGCTTTGTCTCTTAATAGATAGTTCATTCTTTCTTCCAGTGGGGCACAGCTCTGACTAACTAAGGTGTATACAGACACCTACACCAGACTCCACTTCTGAACTGATGATAGACTTAAACTGGAACACGTCTACTCTGTCCAAGGACAGGAAACTGACTTCTCACTCTGAAGTCCGAACACTGACTGACTAAATCACTCCCTTCCACACCCCTGCTGGGTGTGTCAGAAGTGTACATGATGTCATGAAGAACCTTAACTGTTACCTCTCCACTCATCCTCCTGGTATTGTGTACCAGGGCTACACACTTGCCTGCGTAATGCTGGTGCTCCCTGGACGAGCACTCCTCTCTCTGCCTGCTGCTGTGAGCACATGGCTTCGCTGAGCGCCGCAGTCCCTCTCTCACTGGACTGCTGCGGCACTCTCGGCTTCTCTCTTGGCAGTGGTCCCTCTATAGACAGTCTGGCCCTGCCGCAAGCACCGGTGCTCAGTGGTGGGGGAAGGGGAAGCAAGCGCGCCGCTCACCGCTCAGCACGCTGCTCTGCGTCACGCCAACTCACCTGCTGTAACGCGCTTTTCCTTTTTATTGCCCCCGCTGCTGCGCATGCTTTTTTCCTCTCACTCCCCGCCCTCCTAGGACAGCAGGAAGGTCTGCCTCACTAGCGCTTCCCCCAGGCAATGGGGAAGGTCCGGCTCACTCAGCTTCCCCCCAGGAACAGGGATGCAGCCTTTTCAGTTCCGGACACGCATGCAGGTACCCACAGTCCGGTCATGCCCCTTACGGATTACTGCTCAAAATGAATGAGACCCAAAAATAAATCAGAACCTCAGACCAGATCCCAAAGTGACGCAGACCCTGATATTTGTCCTAGGTGGCGCTGTTCAGGTTACTGACAGATTCTATAGAGACCCTTAGCGCAGACTCCACACTATGAGTTTATGTATAGTGGAGCAGCTGGATGGATACATAAGCTTCTGCTGACTGCGCCATAGTCATTAACTGTGTAATTATGTTTGGTCCATTGTATGGCTCAGATATATAAAAAACTGATGTAACCAAAATGGGTATAAACTGTGTCCCCAAGCCCCGCGGTATCAGCAACATCTTCCTCCTGCCACGAGTAGGTAACTCCACACTGTCTATGTGTGTAGCCCTGTTACACAATACCAGGAGGATGAGTGGAGAGGTAACAGTTAAGGTCTCTTCCATGACATCAGTACACTTCTGACACACCCAGCAGGGTGTGGAAGGGAGTGATTTTCTAGTCAGTCCAGTTTCCTGTCCTTGGACAGAGTAGACGGGGTCCAGTTGAGCCTGTCACAGTTCAGAAAGTGGAGGCTGGTACAGGTGGGTCTAATTCACCTTAGCCTAGTCAGAGCTGTGCCCCACTGGAAGAAAGACTGAGCTAACTATTAAGAGTCGAGCAAATCGAAGGGCAAAGTGGAAGGAAGTTTAATTGGAAAAGTGCTTTTTGACTTGGAAAAGTCCTGCACAATTCTACCGGTCACTGGACCGAAGGATCACTATTATCTACAAGCATAGTGAAGAGAAAACCAGAGATTTACCGGACCCTAGGTCCGGCAAACAAGCCCTTATAGTCAGTACGTAACTGGGGTCAGGGGGATGAAGACTTGAGTCATGCACGACAAGATAAGAATTCAGCTCTCATCGCAGAAGGCTTTCACCACAAATCTGACTGGGCAGAACAGCTTTGGAAAAGCTAGGAATCATAGAGGGGACTACGCTTCAGGCTGGTCGTACTCATCTTCATTGGACAGTAAAGGAGGCCCCTAACTGCTTAGCTGTTGCCTCAAAGCTCATCCTTCATCAACCCCATCAGCCCCCTGGGACCTGCCTTATCATCTTGCAAGTAAAGGTATGGAAAACGCTGACCGTGTGAGACTGAGTTATTATTGCATGCCTGCACAATCCCTACCTAACTACCGACCTGAGGGAAGAGTCCCACCTGTAGGGGACCCGACATCTAGCTGCATCACCATCCCCTCAGAGAACTAAGCACGCTGGACAAAATTTTCCAAAATACTACAGGGCGTCACGAACTGTACATAAACAACCCCTGTAAATATTCCCCCAACAACGCCCAACCCCCGGGCCACAGACCGAGCCACAGCAAACCCTTTTACAATCCCCATACTTCTCGGGCTCGGCTCTGATACCCCAAGCCCTGGTAACCCACAATTTGGGTTTGGGGGGTCGACACAAAAAAATTTTTGGGGTCACGAACGGAAAGCGAAACTCGCAAAAATTGCGAGCCCCCGTGTGCCTAAGGAATTGTTTTTGTGAAAAAGGACTGTTTTCCTTTTGGCCCAAAATCCCATTTTTGTCGCCATATTCGCGCCCTCGCGCTGGAGAAGAAGGTGGGCGTACCCGTGGGCGTCACCCCCCTGTGGCGCGAAGAAATGCCTGCCCTCTCAAAGTCATTACAAAAGCATACCTGCCCACAGCAAAGGAGGTCTGCCTCCTCTTCCCCCTTCCCTGCGAGGAGAGGACGAAAACCCCCCACCCCAGGGAAGAGAACCGTATGCCCCGGGAGGAAGAAGAAGAAACTTCTGGAACATCAGGGAAAAGCAGGACGGTGCACCCGAGCAGGAACGGGGAAGGCAGGCCCCCTTTTCCCCAGCCCAACTGCCACCAGACAGGAGTCATCCGTGGTCCTGCCCTCACAGGCGTTGCTGAAACAAAAGAAAAATGCACCCTGAAGAAGATGGTCCAGCACCAACCGATTTGAAGAACGAGAGACGCCGCGTCCCTGGAACGCGGAGGCTGTGGGAACGGGATCTCTCCCCCTCAACCCCCCCACGATTCCAATACCGAAGATTCTGCTGCCCAAAGGCGAAGGGCAACCGGAGGGCCCCCGAAAGACCAATCCTGACCCCCACGGTGAAGCGGTGGAGGCAAAGGGGAGGTTGGGAGGTACCGCCAGTTCCGGAACCCCCCCGGCCAGGAGGCCGCACAAGAGATCGTCCCCCCAGGGACCCGGGGGTCCTGTCCGTCGTTCCCCAAAACGTCGACTGGGACGAGATGGCGCGCCTGGATGACGTCGCCAACCGCCCAGTGGGAAATAGATTGGCACGTCGTGAGGAGAAGCAAAACGCCACAGGAGGAAGAGCGGGAAGCTCACGGAACCGTCAGCAACAACAGCACTGACGCGGGACAAAGAGATGCCCCGGAGGAAAAAAGGTACCCTGAGGGAACCGCGGCGGCAGGGGTGTGACTGAGTTCCAGCTCCGGAAGGGCGGGGGCTTCATCCGGAACCGGGGCCCTACCCGGGTTCTTTGTCACAGGCGTGCCCTAGAATCTCACCTACCCAAGGCCACCCGGGAGGGACTTAGTAAATGGAGACCTCGCACGTACACAACGGCTTGGGGGGAATGAAGGGAGGGTATCCCTTAACTCACCATCTCCGTGACCCCGCCCCGACGCAGGAACTCACCACTACCGCAGCTCCCCGTCTCCAGCTCAAGCATACCGGCCGTGCCCACATCGCCCCCTGAAGTATTTCGCAAGTGGAAGCGACACCTTACACTGTTATCCTTCCGCACGCAACAGCGACCCAGATTTCATCACAAAGGAAACCACCCTACATCGAACATCGACCCAGTCCAAATCGCAATCCATGCCCGGTTCCAACGTTAACTGTGATTGAACGCAATCGGTGCCGGAAGAGAATTCCCGTTGCGCCCCTAGAGTTCGCACGAGAACTTTTGTCGACCCGCCTGCAACGTTAAGAATCCCACCTCCCGGATGGGACAACCAATGTTTATTGTTTAATGTTTTCATGCATAAACAAAATGTCCTTTTGTATTTTACAGCCCGGGAGTGCTGTTTTTTACAGGGGGAAGTGTAGCCCTGGTTTTTGGCACACGCAGTACCCTGGAGAGTGTGGCGAGACACAGTTTAATGCTAAAATCCATTCATCAACATATACAGACACCCCCTTTAAAGGGTATTTATTTACTCTTAGGGATGGTAAGGTTATGTGTGTTGAGTGTTTTGGTCAGTGTCCAGACTTAAGAGAGAGGTCTGAAGCTGGTCTGGACTCAGAGAGAGAAACTCTGGAGGGAGGAAGCAGTCCAGATGCCTATCATCATTCGGAAAGTGGATTTTATTAAGTGGTTTAATTCACCTCACCTAGTCAGAGCTGTACCTCATCAAATCACTGGAAGGAAAGAAGAAGTTTTTGTGCAAAAGCTTCAGTATCCTGTCTAAAGGACGGTGTAAGGGTTCAAGCGCCCTCTATTGTAACTGAGCACTGTAACTAACTTTGAAGGAAGGAAAAAAAGAAGTGAAATGCTCGACCCTTGCTAGTGTGAGTGCTTATGTTACCAGCGAGGACAAGCGAAAGGCACTGGTTTATTGGAATAGTGCTTACGGATTGAAGAAGTCCTGCCATTGCAACGTCACTGGGACCAAGGATCACTAAAAGTTCACAAGGGTAAAAAACCAGGAATTTCCGGACCTTAGGCGCGGCCAAACAAGCCCCTTATAGTCAGACGTAACTGGGGTCAGGGGGAGGAAGACTTTGATCAGTGCACGATAAGATAAGAATTCACTCCCTCGCAGAAGGCTCCGACACAAACTGACGGGCGGTACAGCTAAATTAGCGGAGTAATTGAGGGAACTACCTTCAGGCTGGGTTTACTCATTTATTGGAATAAAGGAGGCCCCTAACTTGTCCGCGCTGCCAAGATACACCCCTTGGATCACCCCCGGGACCTGCGAACATCAACAAGTAAAGGTATGGAAAGACGCTGACCGTTGTGAGATGTTTATTTTTCTGCCCGACCACTACTTTAAGTTTTTTGGGCCAGTCCCACCTGTAGGGGCTCACACGCGCATTACCATCCCTCAGGATTCAGCAGCTGGTACAAATTACCCGAAACTACAGTGGCGTCACGAACTTTAAAAAATCTATCCCCGAAAAAATTCCCAACTACGCCGACCCCGGGCCACAGACGAGCCCCGCTACCTGTGACAATCCCCTAATTCTAGGGCCGGTCTGAGTACCCATTGCCCCGGAACCCCAATTTGGTGGCGGGTCGACACAAAAAATTTGGCGTAAAAAAAGGGGCCGAAACTTTTTAGCATTTTGGGCCCGTGTGCCGTGGAGGTTTTGGTGAAAAAGACTTTGCTATTGTTTGGCGCCAAAAAACCACTTTGTCGCCAATTCGCGCCCCAGGGGCTGGAGAAGAAGGAGGGGGGACCTAAGAGGCGCAAGTCTTGGACACCCCCCGGCTCTGATCACGGGGGGGCCGCAAAAAAAGGGAACGCTCTGCATCAGAGCGCGCGCAAAGGGGCTTTTCCCCCTGCTGTGCCTGTGAAATAGCGCTTAAAAAAAAAAAAAAAACCCGGGGGGTCCTTTTAAAACCAAGGGGCGCTAAGATGCACAAAAACCGCTGACAGTGCGGCCCCGGGGCCGGGGGCCCCAATCCCCACCGTGGGGATTGGCCCCAAATGGGGGGGAGGCCCTGCCCCCCCTCCGGTAATCCCATCATGCCCAACCCCTCCCAATATCCTTGGGAAAGCTTCCCCAATAAAGGGGGGGGCCCCGGACTTTTCCCGGGTTAAGGGAATTTTTGGATCCAAAAAATACCCATGCCGGAGAGACAAAAACTGTGTGCAAAAGGGGGAGCAACGGGGCTGCTGAGGGAAGGGGGGAAGGGGTACCTTTTTCAGGGGTCGGTACCTGCGATCTTCCAAGCTGCGCCTATTGAAGACCCACAGAAAGGGGTCCCGGGGTGGGCCTTTTATCACTGTTACAACAGCCAGGGCGCATCCGGGCTATCTTCCCCGTTACGGGACCGAAGCCCTAAAAGCAAAATTAAAATTTTAAAAAACTATCACGAGAATAGAATGCGAAAGAACAATTTATACAGGATTGAATCCCCAAGAAACCGAACTGTAAATTTTTGGTCCTTAATCATCCGGATCTCCTTTGATCCCAAAAAAGGACAGGGAAAATAAAAGGGTGCGCCCCGGGGAAAAAACCTGGGTGGCCACCCAACTCATGGGGGTAAGAAAAGGAAACCCGGGGCAGAACCCCCCCTTTCCCCGCTAGGCAAAACCAAAACGCAGGTGACACCCCAGTGAATTTGGGGACTGTCCTGCGCTCAGAGGTGCGCCCCTGACAAAATCGGCTGCGGATGATGCCCGCAGCTGGGAAAAGGGGAAGGGGGGAAATCTTGTTAGCGACCCCCCAAAGAGCCCCCGGGATCCCGGAGAAGAAGAAGACGTCGCCCCCCGGGGGAGGACAACCCACCCCTAGGGCAACCTCGTAAACCCCCCTCGTCGAGAGACACTGTTACCGCAAAAAACCGGAAGGCATCGCTACACTGCCTTTTAAAAAGGGGCAGAACCTGGGCCAAGGGCCAAACCCCCAGAAAACCCGTCAGGCCCCCTAGCGGAAACCGGGGTTTGGGGGCGGGCGACCCCCCTGCTATTATTCAAATGGTACCTTTTCCACTTGTTAGAATGGGTCCCAGTGACCCTAATCCTGATGTCTATATCCCAAAATTTACTGTCAATGGACAGCTTAAACTCCGAGCCTTACTTTACTGTGTTGCTTCGAATGGTTTCCGTAGAAGTACTGGGAAAAAAGGGTTGATGTAAGGTGGGCAGGAGGAGTTGAAAGACCAAGGGTTTTTGTAGTAAAGACTGTAAATAGGGGAAGGGTCTAAAATAATTTTGGGTACAAATTTTTGGTAATTGTTTGGGAGAATGTGTTCTTGCCCAACAGCTCGCTGAGATTCCCACCAAGGAGAGAGGATAATCCAAAGAGAGATGGGCCCTGGTGTTCAGCAGCAAGGAAGCTTACCGCGGGAAAGGAAAGAGGGTCACTGACTCAACCATTGTGATACCCCAAGGTTTTAAAGATCTTTTTGGGGCGGGGGAGCCATGGGCTGAAGGACAAATTACCAAGCGTAGTAGAACCCCCCCATTAGACATAGACCTACACTTAGATCTAGAGGAGAGTGAAGTGGGAAGGAAAGTACTGAGGCTTCCCCAATTTTGGGAGATATGAAAAATTTACCCCGTTATGCACCATTGCAAACCATCTTTTTTGAAATAATTCTATTCCCCCGGTTGAGTCCTTGATCCTGCAAAAAGGGGAGGACAAGACCCACAAAAGGGGGGCCCCCGGAATGGTGCAGCAACTCCATGGGGGAGGACCCACTCCCCTCACCAGAGCAAGGGGGGATTACGGTGTGCAAGAGTCCCCCAAGTTTTAGCAAAAATCCACTTGTTTTTTGGGACAATAAAGGGGTCAACATATATCCCTACGGCAGTCTCCCCCCAAAAAGAGGGGTATAGGCCCCCCCCTCCCTCATTATCAGAAGGCTAAAGAAATGTTGAATGATATAAAAAGCGGGGTGTAAGGATAGTGTAGCCCCTGGGCGCCCCTAGTTCGGTTTAAAAAAAAAGATGGTAGTATGAGAAGTGGTGGATTACGGGGGTAACCGATAAAACACAAGGATGCAAAATTTTTTACGAATAGAGGAAACATTAGCTGCTCTGAAAAGGGGAACTACTTTTTACCCTTTTTCTGACTAGTGGTACGGGGAAATGGCTGTGGTGAGGAGATCGTGAGAAAAAAAGGGTTTTTACCACCCCAATGGGCCTGTGAGTTCGACAGAATGCCGTTTTTTCTCAGTATGCCCCGGGGAAATTTCAAAAAAGTGATGGGGAAAATGTCCGGGACTTTTTAATTTTTTAAAAAACCTTCGCAAACCTAGACCGGGGTTTCGTGTATTTTCCCAAACATATGAAAAGGAAAAAAAATCTGAACACCTGGCAGGGGAAGGGTTTTTGTCCCCCCCCAGGTACGGAAAAAAGTTTAAAAAACCCCAAAATGCCATCTACTCAAGCAAAGGTAAATACTTGGGGGGCATCGTCCGTTCGGAAAAAGGGGTAAACCCCGGACCCAGAGAAATTTTCGCCAAACCCCCAAGTGGCCAACCGAAGAAAAACCAAAAAAAAGGCGACAGTTCCTGGGAACCCAAAAGGGTTTAAACAGGAATTCTTAAAGATTACACAAAAGGCAGCCCCCCTTTTCAGGACCCCCCCGGTAGGGGGGGGTTTTTAAAGGCATAAAAACCCCCCCCCTTTAATTGGGGGAAAAAACAGGGGGAAGCATTCCAAAAGATGAAAGAGATCCTGACAAAATGAGGGAATCTAACCTATCCCCCAATTAAAACCAAAACCTTCCTGTTGAAAACCGACGCCATAATAAGGGTTTTTGGGGCATTTTCGGGCCCCAAAACAGAAGGCCAAAAAAAAAATCCCCCCCCTTTAAAACTACAAAAACCCCCGGGCCCAAACCCTAAAAGGGAAACCCCAAAATTAAAGCCCCTTTTAAAACGGGAAAATTTTTGGCGCTTGGTCTGGGCCTTTTCTGAAAGATTTAAGCAAAAAAACGGCCCCCAAAAAAAGTTCACGGCGTCCCCCAAAAAACAACCCTTTAACCCCACCGGAAAAAATCCCCCAAACTGGGTCCCCCTTGGGGGCAGCGAGGTTTTCCCCCTTTTTTCCAATTACCATTTTTCTATCAAGTACCCGGGGCCCCGGTTTTGAAAAAAAAGCTAATGCGATGCGTTGTCCCGAATGCCGAAAACCCCCTGACAAGGAAGAAGAGTGGGGCGCCCTGGAAGAAATTGAGCCCCCTGCTTTTTTAAACGAAAGGGGGGACCCCCCCAAGCATTCGATTTTCCCCAGAAAGCAAAAAGGGGGAACATAAAACCCCTTTTTTCCCCCCAAAAACTGGAAAGAGACTCAGGACATGATCCATTGGCAGCCCATAAAAAGGGTTTGTTAAAACGGGGAAAGGTTTTTTTTCCCCTTTAAAAAAAACACCTAGCCCCCAAGCTCCTGTGGAACGAGAAAAGCAGGGGTTTTTCCTAACCGAAATTTTTCAGAAAAAAACGTCAACCCCAAAAAACCCCGAAAAAATCTTTGGGGGAAAAAAAGGTCCCCAAGGCAGACGTCCCCTGGGTTTTGGGGAAAAATAAAACCCCCATCAAGGGAGGGGGCTTTGGCTGGGGGAAAACTGGGGGAAACCCCCCTTTAGATGCCGGTTTTTTCTGGGGAGGGGGGCGCAGCTCCAACGAAGGTGGGGTTTTTAACCCGTGGAAAACCCCCCGGGCCCCCGAAAAAGGACCGGAAAAAAAAAAAGGCCCCCCCCCCCCAACCCCCCCGGGGGCACTCGTCCCCCCGGAATTTGGGGGGCCCCCCAAAACCCGTCAAATTTTCCCAAAAAGAAAAAGGGATACTCAAACCCCTTTAAAATGGGGGGCCATTACCCCAGATTTTGGTGGTTGTTCCCGGAAAAACCAACCGCAGTGACGGCCCCGGGGGAAACCTTTCAACAAGCTTTTGTAGACCGCCCTGGGTAACCCGGGGGGAAGTCTTAACCATCAGGGCCCTGCTTTTTTTGCCCCATTTTAATTTTAAGGAATCGTCCCCCGTACGGTGCAAGGAAAAATTTTTAAAGACACCATACCACCCTCAAACCAACGGTCTTTTTTTAAAAGATGAAAAACCCCCAAATTTTTCCCTTTCTTTTTTGGGGGCCAAAACCCTTTGGGGAAAAAAGGAAACGATTGGGGCCCGGGTTTTTTTTTCCGAATTGGGGTTTTTTTTTATAATCAAATACCTGTAAACCAACTAAAAAACCAAAAACCACTTATCTTAAAAAGAGGGGAAAGGGGCCCAAAACAAAACCCCAAAAAATTTGAACTTTTGGGGGTAAAAACCCCGGGGGGAACGATGCCCAGGAAAACGGGACTCCAAAAACAAGACAATACCCGAAAGTACAAATCTGTGTAAGGAAAGCCCCAATAACACGGGAAAAAACAGGAAAAGTTTAAAAAACCCAAAGCTCCCGCCAAGCCCTGAAAGCCTGGAAGGTAAAAATTTTAAAAAAAAAAAGGGGAAATGCACAAATTGGAAAATCATGGGATCCCCAAAACCCAAATCCAAATTTTTAAAATTCTAAAATGACAACAGAAAATTTTTGGGCCCTCAGTAAAGAAAGGAGGAAAACAACAATCACTGTTTTTCCCGAGATCAAATTTTTTTAATTTTTCCAGAACACTTTTTAAAACGTTGGAAAAAAAAACCCCGTCCTCAACCCCAAAAAAAAAGAAAGGGGAAAAGGGGCCAAAAAACAGATCTGGGAGATTTTTTTCCCCCCGGGTTTGGCCCCCCCCCCGGGAATGCTGTGATAATTCCAGTGTTGCAGGGTTTTTTCGCCAAAAAAGGAATTTTTACCCCCAATTTTCCCCGGGGCCCCGTTGAGCCCGTCAGGAGTTTTCCCATCCCCCCAACACCTAACCTGGGAACCAAAGGGTAGGGGAACACGCCCCTTCTATGGGTCCCTGGGAAGCTGACTAAAAACCCCCCCCCGCCCTCATTTCGTTGCCAAAACCATGAAAATTAAGGCATTTTTATAGTTTGCCTTTTCCATGGGAACGACGCAAATTGATTACCCCGAAACACACCACTTTAAAAAAGAGAGAATCCGAAAGGGAAATTAAACCCCCCAGATACAGCCCTGATTAAACGAATTCTTTTGAATATTGAAAAAAAAATATATAAATTTTTTCCAAATTTTTCCTTTTTTCTTCAAGGACCCAGAGGCCCGAACAAAAACCCCCCCAAAAAAATATCCTTAAAAAGTTTCACTAAAGTTTCCTTTTTTTAAAGGGGGTTTTTTAGAAACCCCGGAAATTACCTCTGAACCCCAAAAACCCGTGTGGTTTTTTACGATTTAGGTCTGCATTTTTGGGGTCCGCAGCCCCCCCCCCGGCCTACGTTTAAAAAGGGTTTTGGGGGGGTCCTTCACAAGTTTTAAAAAATTTTTTTTTGAAGCTATTTAATATTTTTTTTTTATATAAATGTATTGTTGGGAACGGGTTTAAAATATCCCACCTCCCGGATGGGACAATTTGTTATTGTTAATGTTTTTTAGCATAAACCAAAATGTCTCTTTTATATTTACAGCCCGGGGTGCGTCGTTTACCATGGGGGGTGTGTGGGCCCGGTACACAAAACCAGGGGGATGGAGAGGTAACATTAAGGTTCTTCAGACACTGTACACTTTGACACACCAGCAGGGTTGGGAAAGGGGGTGTTTTATCAGTCGTTTCCTGTCCCCCTTTGGACAAGGGAGACTGTCCAGTTTTGGCCCGTCACATTAAAAGTGGAGGCGGTCAGGTGGCTAATTCACCTTTGCCCAGTCAGAGCTGTGCCCACTGGAAGAAAGACGACTAACATTAAGAGTCGAGCAATCGAAGGGGAAGTGGAAGGGAATTTAGGAAAAGTGCTTTTTACTTGGGAAAAATCCTGCACATTTCACCCGGTCATGGGGACCCAAGGGTCACATTACTACAAACTAGTGAAAGGGAAAACCAAGATTTTCCCGGGCCTTTCGCGGCAAACAACCCTTATGCAGTACTAATGGGGTAGGGGGATGAAGACTTTGAGTCAGTCACGACAAGA